>CAOLHI010005564.1:0-63067 GCA_948474755.1 Ctenosaura bakeri
TTAGATGTGGCTGTCTAGAAGACAGTGGTGGCTTTAGCAAGCAAGAAAGGCCAGGCAGTGACACTGGGGAACTCTGCCAGCACCCCAGCCAGAGGCAATTGATCCCAGTGGCTGCTTCAAGAAGTTTGCTGTCTGAAGAGCCTTCCTCTGCCCTTGCTGCTGGGGGTGGGGTCATTCTCCATTTTCACAATGGATCTCCTCAAAAAGCTCCCCAGCAGAACCTGGAAGCAATCAGTTACCTTTTAACAGGGGATGTGTAATTCCTTCCTGTTGGGAATAACAACCTGCAGCTGCAGCCACTTCACATCCCACCCCCCACAAAGGAAATCTTAGTCTCCATTCTGTCTCTGAATGGCATCTTCCCTTAGCAGCAGCCTCTTCTTCACTCCTAAGGGCGCTCATGGTGGGGTTTCCACGGGCCACACCAGATGTGCCAGGACTCTCCCTCAAAGGTCCATGAGGGTCTGCCGAGAGGAGTGGATGCAGGAAGCCCCCTCAGGCCAGGGGCTCAGGTCTTTGGGGGCCCTCCAGGCCCACAAAGACATAGCAGATAACATGAGTGGTACAACATCAGTTGAGTATCTCATAACCCATTATGTTTGTGTGAGCCTGTCAGGGAACAGGAGCCAAAACCTGTCTGCCAAAACCTGCAATTTGTTACAGGTAACTATGTTACTCATAACGTGTTAGAGAATTACAGAATCCTAGAGCTGGAGGGGACCACAGGGGCTATCTAGCCCAAGTCGCTTCTGCCACGCAGGAAGGAAATTACCATGATGCAGGCTCCGCCTAAAGGTCCCAAGAGAAAGAGACCTTGATTTCCCTTCTCATTTGCCTTTTCCCCCAGTTGTAAGCAGTCCCTCCCAACGCTTCATCCCCGGATCCTGCCCGTTGCCCATTCTTGCGTCATCTCCAGCTCCAGCTCCTTGCTCAGGTGCTGGGAGCAGAACCGTGTTCCTGGCATGCCCATCTTTGGCTGCACCACAGATGGGCAAAGAAAGGCACAAGATGAGCATCTTTTTGTTCGCTTCCTCTGCTAAGGACCACAGTACCGTAAGTGACCTCCAGCTCAGATTTGATTGGCATATATGGGAAGTGGGGACGGTTTTTGCTCCAAAGTGCTTCCACTTCCACTGAAGTGCAGCAACCCATTTTGCTGCTACTGTACCTCCCACCCCAAATGATTCTGCGCGGTCAGCAACTCAGCAGCTCACGATCACCCATGAGCCACATCCTGGGGACTTCACTCTTGACATGGGATCCCCCAGCTCCTGTGAGACCTGACTTATCATTCCCCCTCTGGGCTTCCTGAGACCCGTGAGGTGACATCTCCATCTGTGACTGCCCGGCTGGTCTAGGAGTGCGGCCAACAAACACCCAAGCACAAAATTTTCCACCTGCCTCCATTCAGGATGCTCTGAAAAGTTTCCTTTTCAACAGGTGCAGCGGCAGCACTGGAGCTGGCACGACAGGCCAGCTGCTACAAGGCTTTGGCTGCATTCTGCCTGGTAAAGGTGCCATCTGGTGAGGCTTACTTCTGTCCCTCCTGTGCTAGAACTTCCTTTGCCAAGCCATTCCTGCAAAGTTCCCAAAAAGAGCCTGAACAATGCCATTCAACCAGTGCAGAGTTCAGGCAAAATCCTGCTTGTTTCCTGGGCAGCAAGAGGGCAGAACACCCAGGACCCAACCACCTGCCACTGCTTTTTCTGCTGGGCAGGTGGATGCAGGTCAGCCCTAAAGCATGCCTCCCAGCCTGTGCCCAGTCATGAGGAAACACCCTCTTACCTAGCTAGCCAGTTTACAAGAAGGTGTCCTGTGTTTGCACCATTTCCTGTACGTGTCTGGGGCCACCAGCAGTTGCTGGGTTGGAGCAAGATGTGCCTTGGGCCAGCTGCATAAATGAGGGACCCATCAGCCAGATTAGAAGACTGTAAGGACTTATTGAGCCCATATAGTGAGAGGTGGACTATGAAAAAACAGCTGTACCTCAAGGAGGGCTTGTAGCCCAGGAGCTCAGTGCCCTCTGGCATTTGCCATTCCCACTCTTTCTCTTTCTCCCTTTCTCAATTTTGATGGGCAAAGCTTTGACCTGGCCAGTTCAGGGCGACTCTGCTTTCTTTCTGTCTCTCTCTCATCTGCACTCAGTGCCTTCCTTGCCATGGAGAAAGAAAGGTGTGGGGGATATGGGCCTCCCCCAGGGCAAGAGGAAGAGAAAGAGCGTGTAATGGAGTCTCCTTCTTGTGTCGTGGAATCTCTTTCTTTGAAGGTTTTTAAACAGGCTGGATGGCCATCTGTTGGGAATGCTTTGATGGTGTATTTCTGCATGGCAGGGTTTGGATTCAATGGCCTTTTCCAACTCTACAATTCTGATTCTAAGCATCTGGCAAAAACAGCCACTACTAAGCCTTTGTCCCCATCGCCCCCCAAACTTCTTGGCCCAGGGAGGCTGCTATTTGGGGTGGGGCAGAGAGGGAGGGGAGGGGAGGAGAGAGGAGGGGAAGCAATGCAAGTGGGTCCCAGCAGAAGCCTCAGTCCGACTTCCTGAGGTCCCTGCCACCACTGCCCAGCCCATCATCCTGTTTTTGCCTCTGCCTTTGCCAGCAACTTTTGCTCCGTCATAGCTGCCCCATCATGCCAGCCCCACCAGCACCCACACCGTGCCCATTCTGCTTTCCTTCCCTCTACTCTTGGAGAGGTCTCCACTGGCGAATCTAGATGAGAAGGCCACTTCAGTTGCTTCCCTCCAGAAAACTGATTGTCCTCAAGACTTTGGGCCTGATCAGCACAACAGTCCTTGCTCTCAGATCCTGTGGTGAAGGCATACATCTGCATAGAGGCTGCAATCTGCCCTGCTGTGAGTCTACACCTCTGTCCACCTGGCTGCCTCTCCATGCACCACAGCAATAGCAGCAACAACACTGCGACTGCAAGCACCCTGGGGCACATACCATGCTTCTGTTCACTAGCTAATTTCCAAATTGCAATGCCCATAGAATAACTTTCACTGGCAGGCCCACAGCCTGGAGAGAGGGATGGGAGCCTTGCAACTGTCTGCCCCAAGAAAAGGAGGGAGGGAGGGGGGCCCTCCCCTGGAGGGCACCTGTTGCTGAAGACACAGCCCGCAGCTCAATTTCCTACACACGCGCACACGCACGCACACCCCCACACACACAGAGTCCTGCTGGCAGCAATTCATCCTGCAAGCATGCATTGCATTTAGAGCAGCCTGTCGTTGTCCATCTGCAAACCTGGCCATCTTCCACTGAAGACTCAGCTGCCACCTTCAATCATGCCAAGTGGCCAAGCAATAAATGCTGGAAATTTGCTAAAAATCGCCCTGATCCCTTTCCTTCCAGCTTTGCTCTGAGAGCAGGTTTTGCAACAGTCCCAGAATGCCCCACCACCACACAAAATACTGGAGAGTCCGAGACAGTCTCTCTTTCATCCTCAGGGCTTCTGCAGAGGAAGCAAATCACACCTCCAAAGTCTCCAAAGAAAACACTGTGGGATGATGGGAGTCTTTAAAGATAAGGACCCCTGTCCTGGAGATGGAAGGCAGTCATTGCTGAGGATCCAAAATGTTTCACGCCAGCAAGGGTATCAGGCAGTGACCTGAGGTGTAGGTGTTCCTCTATTTTTAAAATCAGGTTGTTTTGTAAAACCAGTTGGTGACACTGAACAGACCCAGGTCAAATTAAGCAAGAAAAATTGCTGCTGCTGCTGCTGCTGCTGCTGCTGCTGCACTAGGCCTAAAATCAAAGCTACTGTTCCCTTTTCCAAGTCCTCTTCCAAGGAGGCAGAAAGACTGGACCAGCCTGAACCCCAGAGAAGCTGAGGATTTGTCTGAAAACAGTTTCAGGGGCTCCTTTTTGGGACTTCCCCCCTAGGATTCAATTAGTGTATAGGAAGCATCCACTGCCACATTGAACGTTTAACAGAAACTTCCAATAAAAGCTTTGAATTTGCTTTAACATCACATGTAAGCCACACCGCACATACTTGACTGAATTCTTCCCTCCAACTGAATATTTCCCTTCAACTGTTTCTTAAAAATAAAGGTTTGAAGTCACAAAACTGTTCCAGGTGGTTCTCTGTGGTGAGCAGCAAGAGGAGCGGGAGGAAGAGCCCAGGGCCCATGGAGAAGCCCTTGGCTAGGGAAGAAAGTGTGGGGGACAGGGAGGCATCTTTGGCTTGTGGGGGTGTGTGGAGAACTAGAGTAGCAAGAGATGGAAGAAATCAGCTGAATGAAAAGATGGAGAACGGAGGGGGGTAGGGGCAGCTGAGCTCCTCTTTTGCTTCCATCTCTTCCACTACACAAGAAAAATGGAGCCCGTTTGGCCAAAACTGACCACAGCAGCTGGGCCCAGAAGGCAAAGAGGAGCCACAGGCCAGCCCCACCACAGTGAACTTCCCCTTCAAGCCGGGGAAATTTCCTAATAGGGATGGGGGGTGCAACCAAGTTGGGGTGCTAGGTCACATCCTGGTCCCTATACACCATGCAAGCAGGATGATGTCAAGAGACTTGCACTCCCCTGCCTCTGTGACACCACTTGCTGACCCTTGGCAGTGGGGGGGGCTGGTGACCCAGCTGAGTGCCTCCTCACCTTCTTTGTCTGAGGGAGGAAAAAGAGGCATCACAAACACATACCACATTCTCCCCATGACATCAGAGTCTTTTGGGACTCACAAGCCTCTCCCTCCTCTCCTCTTCTCCCATCCCACCCCATCCCTCCACAACTATTATCTCTGATCAGAGAGGGGATATAATGGGGTACCCCCACCCTGTTCCAACCAGGAGGGTATGAGTGTCCCCGGGGGTGGAGTTTTGAAGAGACAGGGGTTTGAGCTGGGCACCTCAGATCTCCTTGCATGCTGAAGCGGGGCCATTCGCAGGCAAGACTGGGTGCGTGGGCCAAGGCCCTCTCCCTGGGCCAAAGGAACATGCAGGTGTAATCCCAGCGCCTCTTGTTCATGTTTCTGGAAAATTCTTTGACAGCCAATGAGGCAGCAGAAAACAGAGCTGACCAGTGTTGTTCCCCTCTTGAAAGGTATGTGTGGGTGAGTGGGGACGTTAACTTCCTGAGAAGGTTCCAGGCCAAACAGTTAGGCACCCAGTCTCTCAGCATTTGGAAGCAATGGGGTGTGTGTGTGGAAAGCTGTGACCCCAAAGATCCAGGATCACTTTCTCAAGAACTAGTCACTCCCAACATCCCCACCATTTGACTTTTCAAGAGTCATTCCTTCCTGACACTTACTGAGAAAAGTGATGTTGCATTGCACAAAACAAGACAGCAGGCAAACGGGAAGGTGCCTGCTGTGGGGAGGAGAGGGCACCCGAGGCGGAGCATTGACTATGGGCAGGAGGACTTGCCTTCCCTGAAAGTTTTCAAAAGGAAGGGAGGATGGCCAACCGTTCCAATCTGCTCGGGGGGGAGGGCAGGATGGATGACCTTTCAGGAACCTTCCAAGCTTGGTTCTATTCTATGCCATGATTTTAGCTAATCTCAAATTTCTCAGATAATTACATGGCATATACATTTTACATGCCATAGTTCCTTTTTCTTTGCTGAAAGTGTGTTTCTTTACCTACTGCTAAGGAGAGCTCCATTGACCTAAAGAAGAAGGACCAGCCCCAGTTCAGAATCTTCCTGAAACTCTCCATTCCCCCTTCAGGATCCTGCTGGCAATGTTGGTCTTGAGAAGGTGACTTGAGGGATGCCACGGGGAGGGGGGCCAGCTGGTGTGGTCCCAGATAGGACTGGCCATGGGAGGCACCTGCAAGGAGGGCAGGGGCCACATCAACTCTCGAGGCCCTCCAGACTCTCAGACACCACAGCAGGTCTGGCTGTCCTCTTTGTCAGACAGAGCTAGACCAACCATCTGCCTTTGCCTTCTCCCATCTCTGCCTTGCCAAACCTTATCCGTGGGCACACCAGGGCTAAACAGCACATCCAGACAGGAGAAAGGACTGCTCCATTTCTTGAGGCCTGCTTCTGAGAGGTATGGGGTGGGGTGGGGGGATAGGTAGCAAGAATTAGAGCACCTGCCAGGGGCACCGACTGACCCAGCAGGTCTTCCAGTGAGTCCGTCTGTCCTCTTCCAGAGCCTGCTCAGTCCAGTCCCATTTTGCCTTCCAGGATGGAACCTCTTCTAGCCCAGCCACCAGCCCCAGAGCCTCCTGGCCCTTCTCTGACAGAATACATGTAGCACCTCTCTTTGTACCGTGCCAAAAGCTCTGGGGCTGGACCTGAAAAGGACTGGGCCTTGTCACTATTAGGCAGCTGCCCCCAAGATCCCCAAACTTCATGAGCCACTAAAATCTCTTCTGCACGCAGCTCAACGCCACTGCCCATGACGAACAGGTTCCGAGAAGAGCATCAGAGACCATCCACCCATCCCCCCTTCTGCCTGTCCCTCCTCCTATCTTTCACAGGTGTATCAACCCTCTGGGCAGGGCCAGATGGCACTGATGACCAAGCTCCATTCTGCTCTGATCCTGGGCTGGGGGTGATGGTCAGCTGCTCCCTTGGGTGGGCTTTCACCCCAAGACACCACTTCCTGTATTAGAGCTTCCACCTTTTCTTGGTGCTGTTTGGGGGGGATGCAGCTCTGCTGAACCTCCACACGGATGGCCATGAGCTCCCCCAGAGCTCCTCAGCTTGAGCTCAGGGATTGGACTCCCACTGAACACCCAGCTCCCTCCCTCACTTTTTAGAGCCAAGCTCCCAGTCCTCTTTTTAGAAACAGGTGGACGGTACTAGATAGCAAACTGAGAGGTTTCTGGGAGAGATGTGGGGCTGCCTGGAGACTAGGGGGAGGAGCATTTGCAAGGCTGCTTGCAAGCTGAATTGCTGACCCCCCTCCTCCTCCTCCTCCCACTATTAGCCCTGCCACCCATCCTGTTGGCCACTGTCCTCCTGGCCCCTCTGCCTGTTGTGTGCCTCCTCTCTGCCAGAGCCCCTTGCCAAGATCCAAAAGAAGGAAACTCATGGAAAACACTGTCCCTTGGACAGGAGTGCAATGCCACCTCTCCTTCTGAGACACAATCTAATGCTTCCTTGTCATGCCCACCACCACCGTCATACACCCTGAACAGAACAACCCCTTGTGACAGCTGGAGCCATCCGTCCCAAGGCAGAATCCATTATGTAGGATGGGAATTGGGTCCCTTGCAGTTGTAGATGTACAACCACATCACGAAAGCCTCAACAGCTGCTTTGGGGAGCAAAAAACAGCTACAGCAAAAGGAGGAGGGGGAGGAGGACGGGTTAGGCAATTTGGGAGGGAGGGATAGAAGGAAGGAAGAGAAAAGAGGACCCTGCGTTCCCTCCCCCCCCGCACACAGGCACAAGGTAAAAGTTTGTGAAGCCAGATGTGCCTGCATGCAGCTGGAAACCCTCATTCCTCAAACGCTTTCCAGCTGAAAGGGGGCAGCTCTGAGTCCACGGAGGGCAAAAGGCCACCCTGGGAAGGCCATGGGAGGGGGGGCAACAGTCTGGGTGCCCAAGGTGAGAAGGGGCAGAGTCTCAGAACAAATTCATAAGGGCCTCCTAGCCCAACCTCTTCTTCTAGCAGCAGAACCTCCTTTTCTCAGCAGGGGAACTGCCCAGGAACCAGCCAGAGGCCAGAGGGAGCCCCCTCCCCTGGACCCTTGGGAGCAAGGGGCCAGAGCCTCAGAGGATGGCTGGATGGGTGCGCTGCTGGCACAGGCCCCCCAAGCAAGCCACCAGCCAGCCAGCCCTCTGCAAGCCCGAAGGTGATATCTTGGGGTACCAGGGGCCACCAGAGCAAGGGGTCAGTAAAGCGCCGTTCCGGGGTGAGGGAGAAGCAAGGCCCCGGCAAACCGGTGGGCACCTCTCTAGCCGGGGAAGCGGGAGAGGGCCGCACGCAGCGAAGCTGGGCAGGAGGAGCCGGAGAGGAGCATCTTCGGCCCGTCCGCCAGAGGCATCGGAGGACCGGGCGAGGATGCCACCGCGCGCCTGGTAGCGGGAAAGGAGGAGGAGGGGGAACAGAGGAATGCGGGAGGGGGAGGGGGCGCCCAGCGAGACCCGCCTGGGGCGAGCGCCGGCGCAGGGGAGAATCCACTCTCGCTGCCGCCGCCGCCGCCGCCGCCCCCCGCCCCCCGCGACTCTCCCCGGACCCCTTGCGCGCCGTCACAAGGGGCACCTGCTCCCGGGCGCCAGGCCGCCCGCCCAAGCACGTGTTGGGGGAGGGGGCGTGAACAGCCCCCTCCCCTGCGACGGAAAGAGAGAGCTGCGCCGAGGCACCCCTCCCCCTCTGCCGCCGCCGCCGCCCCGCTTCCCGAAGAAGTTTCCCCACTCACCACCCCATGGACCAAGAACTCGAAAAGTTTGCTCTTCGTCGCCTTGCGCGCCCCGCCAGTCACTTCCTCCGCGGCCATCGGCGTCGCCTCGGCTCCGCTCCGCCTCCCCGCCGCCGCCGCCGCCGCCTCCCTTTCTCCCGCTCGCCGGCGCGCTCGCTCGCGACCCCCGGCTCCTCTGGCTCTCCCGCCGGCCGCGGCGGCGGCGGCGGCGGCGGCGTCTGCCTGCCTTTTCCGCCGCCGCTGCTGCTGCTGCCGCTGCCGCCTCCGGCTCCTCCCCTGCCGCCGCCGCCGCCGCCTCTCCCCGCCGGGCGCTCCGCTCTCACTGCTGACCGCGCCGCCGGCCGAGGGAGCGAGCGAGCGGGGAGGGAGAGGCGGCGAGGGGCGGGGAGGGAGGGAGGGGAGGGGGTCCGAGGAGGGCTCCCGCGACGGCCCACGGCAGCTGCCCAAATTCCTCCGCTGATAATCCGCCGCCAGGAGGTTGGGCGCCTCGGCGGCCCAGGAGGGGAGGGGAGGGGAGGGGGGGGGGACGGGGAGAGCCGCCCAGCAGGCTCCCGATCCTACGACCGCCTCCGCCTTCCCGGCTTCCCGTCCCGGGCGGCGGGAGCTCCACGAGCGGGACAGGGCCTGGCGGGCGCTCCGCCTCTCTGCCTGCCTTGCCCGCCCGCCCGCCTCCCCGGCCTCCCCGGCCACACAATGGCTTCTCCTCCGCCTCCGCCGCCGCTGCCGCCGCCGCCGCCGCGCCCCTCCCTCCGCCACTTCCAGGCCTCATCCCCCGGGACCGTCTAGGCCGCCCAGCGGCCGCCGAGGGAACCGGGGCGGCGAGCGGGGCCAGAGGCCTCTCCTTCCCCGGCGGGTCCCGCGCCCACCCATCGCCAGCGCCGCGGACCGGCCGAGACTCTCCCCGGGTGGGAGAAAGCCGGCGGACTGGGTTCTCCGCGCCCCGCGCACGCTGCAACTGCGCGGATCGGGATCCGGAGGCCCCGCGCCCCTCCCCCCGCCCTCCTTCCCCGGCCGGGGGCGGCTCTCTTCCCCCACCCCGCGGGCGCGCGCTTGCCGTCCTTCCCGGCGCTGCGGTGACGGGCATCCCGGGCGCTCGTCGCCCTGGCAACAGAGGCGGCGTTGCCAGGTAACGGGCAGGGCGTGGTACCCAAGGGACGCGCCCTCAGCGCCAGAGTCTCGTGGGACGGATGGGGCCGAAAGGGACACCTCCTTTCGGGGGCCGAACGGGGGCGGGGCAGCAGCTCCGGGAGCGCCCTCGCAGGTGCAGGAAGGGGCGTCCCCCTCCGTTTTCCCCGCCGCCCGAAGAGAAGAGGGCGGCCACCGTAGGCTGACGGCGGCGGGAAAGGGACCCCCTTTCGACCCCCCCGGTGCCATTCTGGAAAAGCGAGCTCCCTCGTTCCCTCCTCCCAACCAGAGAAGGAGGGCGGGAAAGCTGGAGGGGAGACCCCCCCACGCCCCGCATCGGCCAAGGCGGTCGCACGGAGTGAGGGTGGACTGGGGCTTGAGGAGCGCCCCCGCCGCCCCCCCGCGACTATCTGATCCTCCCCTCCCCCTCCCGGGATTTACCGGGCTCCTCCCGGAGGGTGGGAAGGAGGGAGGGAGGTTGGGAAGGGCGCATGCGCAGTGCCTCCTCTTTGCTCTCCCGTGAAGGTCAGTCGAGCGGACGGAGGAAAGGGGGCGGAGGTTAACTCCTTCGGCGCCGTACCAGCGGGACGCTCCCCCCTGCGCGCGCCCCTGTGATTGGCGGCCCGCCTTCGCGCTCGCGGCCGCCCCTCCGCATTCCAGCGGCTCAGGACCCTCCTCCGCTCGTCCCGTTTGCTGCCCCTCCGGCTGGTGCGCGAGGGGGGAATGGGCGGGGGGGAGGAGGAGACCGCGCCCTTTCCGGCGAGGACGTGAAGGAGAGCGCGGGGGGCGGGGGGCGAGGAGGAGGGCGCCCGGAGGGACCGCTTCCCGAGCCGGCCCCTCCACGGGGGACACGGGGACAGCCTTGGGGCCCTTCCACCCCTCTGGCAGCGAGAGCGAACGGGGGGCACCCAGGGGGCGGAGGCGCGCGGGCTCTTCCCGCGAGGAGGACCTGCCCGTGAACGTCAGAACGTTTGAAGCCGCTATCCGGGAAGCGGGCCTCCCTCGTGCCCGGGCCGGGGGGCGGGATCCGTCTGGCGCGGGTTCTGTGCAGACGACCGTGCTCTCTGCCTCACGGCCCCCGCCCCGCGCGCTCCGAATTCGAGGGTCGAGTTGGACCCTTCGAGGCCGCAGAGGACGCTGAGCCGGGCCCGGGAGCCTCGGTGTGAGACGAGGGAGAGGGACGCCCCTCTTCAGGGCTTCCAGACGGAGTTTGGATTCTGGGCGTCCCTCGCAGACTTTGTGTGTGTGACAGGAGGTGGGACTAGATGGCCCTTGGAAGTCCCTTCCAGTTCCCCGATTCTGTGTCTTGAATCTGACAAATGAAATGGGAACGACCCGCGTCTGTCCTGAATGCCCCGCCTGGCCGTCTTAGTTTGGGCAGGCAGAAGCACCGGGGCCTCCGTGGGGACTGGCCCTGTCCTCTTCCCTGGCTGGAGAGGCGCTACTAGGCCGGCCTGATCCTGCTGAGTTTTGGAAAGCAGGTGCATTCAAAGCAGTTGGAAGTTCTTGGGAAATCAAGATCAACCTGACGAATCCTGAAAGCCATTTCTGCTGCCCTGAACTTGGGAAAATGAGTAGTTTTTTTCCCGTTCTCTCCTCAGACGGCTTTGCGTGAAGAGCTTCAGCAGCAAGCTGCCAGCCCATGTCACACTTTCCTTGGGAATGGTGTTGAGTGCTTCCCCATCCGGCTCATGGGGACAGTTTTCTTCTTGTGTGTGCCCCCCTCCATGGGCTGGGCCCTGAAGTAGCATCTGCTCTGCGCTGGAGGGGAGGTGGCCCCGAGGGGCCCCTTGCTCCATGGGTTTGAATCCCTGCTCAGCCATAGTAACTCTCTGAGTGACCGTGTGGAAGTCACAGTTTCTCAGCCTCAGAGGAAGGCAAAGGCACCCCTCCCCCAGAACAAATCTTTCCAGGAAAAAACTGTGAGGGTTTTGCCTTAGGATTGCCATAGTTCAAAAAAAGCCTTGAAGGCAAAAAACTACAACTCTCGTTGGCCTTCACCAGCAGGCTTTCAGCATCTGCCTGTCATCCTCAGACTCAAAGGTCTTTGCTTCTGCTGTGCTGTTCAGTCTGTCATCTGCAGCAAGCAAACACTGGGCAGAACCTGCTGACTGCAGGTCTGGCAGGGGGGCTAGAGGGGAATGGGGTCCCCTCCTCCTCCCCCAACCCAGCTTTCCTGGCACATGGCCTGCAGTCCCCTCTCCCCCCACTCACAGGCAAGAGCTGGATGAGGCCATGAGTCTTAAAGCTTTGGTGCCCTGACCTCCCCTTGTGGAGTCCGGAGAGCCACTGGGGGGCCTTTGGACTCTGCTTGACGCCAGGAGGCTGAAGGTGGTAGCTGCAGTCTGGCTCCAGTGGCCCCGATCCCTGATGAGCCCAGGTGGCACCTGCCTCCGCCTGGACCAAGTTATTGCTGTGATTGTCCCCCCCCCCGGGACAAGACTTGGGACTCTCTGGCAACTGCCGTTGGCCCAGAATCCTGATTCAGGAATGCTGGCCAACACTCTTTGGTGGGCCCCTCAGAGTCTGTACTGGTCACCGCCTTGTGCCCAGGCAATTTGCCGGTGGTCATGGGCCCCCTGCTGCCCTAAGATCAGAGGGAGGGGGCATCCCCATGCCCTAGATGTGGTCACAGCACAGTTAGTGTGACCCAGGGCCGAAACTCCCAAGACCTTTGCTCCAAGGAGCTAGGCGGGCACCCTCTTTTGTTGGCATTTCGCTGTGCGGTGAAGATCTTCTCATTCTGCAGGCACCTGGCTCTTAGGTTTCATGGAATGGCTAGCTTTTAATTTTCTCTCTCCTGTCACCACATTTTGTCATCTCATGGTGCAGCTGGGCTCAGTGGCGGTGGACACAAGGGCACTCTTTCTGTAGACAAACCAAAAGGCCTCAACTCTTCTCTCTGGCAGGGGAGGCTGGAGAGGCTACGGGGCAGAACTGCCGCTGGGGAAAGGGGTGTGCTGGTGCCTGGGGCCGCTGGCCCTAGGGGGCTCCTGTGATCCCACTGTGGCTTTTAAGAGGCTTTGCTGAGTAGCTCTGCAGAAATAAATACCTCTTCCAATGGCCAGAGAAACACGCTGGGGTTTTCTTCCCTGAGCACAAGTCATGTGGAGTTGCCCAGGGCGTTTTATGAGGGCATTATGGAATTATAAGATTTTCAGATCAAGGAAGTGCTATGGATATAATATATCCTGATTTCAGGAAGGCTTTTGAGGAGGTTCCTCCATGATATGTTTTATCAAATTTGCAGATAGCCAAAATGAGGGGGGAGGAAACACAGGAAAAGAATTCAAATTGATTTAAACAGATTGGACCTAGGTCAAAACTAAAAAAAGGCAAAGGGAAAAGGGGGATGAATGAGTGACACCTGGCTCAAAAGTAGTACATTTGAAAAAGATCTCAGGATCCAAGAAAGCCAACTTGATTCTTGGTTGCATCAATAGGAGTATGTCTAGATCAAGGGAGGTAATGCTACCACTTTATTCTGCTTTGGTTAGACCTCATCTGGAATACTGTGTCCAGTTCTGGGCACCTCAGTTCAAGAACAATATGGACAATCTGGAAGGTGTCCAGAAGAGGGCAACCAAAATGGTAGAGGATCTGGAAGCCACGAAGCCTTCTGAGGAGCATCTTAGAGAGCTGGGGATGTTTAGTTTGCAGAAGAGAAGGTTAGGAGGAAGCATGATAGCCATGTTTAAATGTTTGAAAGGCTGTCATATCAAAGAGGGAGCGGGCTTGTTTTCTGCTGCTCCAGAGACTAGGACAAAGTGCAATGGATTCAAACTACAGAAAAAAGATTCTACCTAAACATTAGAAAGAACTTCCTTACGATCAGAGCGGTACAGCAGTGGAATATGCTGCTGCCTCAGTGGAGTGTGCTGGCGTCTCCTTCTTTGGAGGTTTTTAAGCAGAGGCTGGATGGCCATCTGTATGGCCTGCATGGCAGGGGGTTGGACTGGATAGCCTCTGGGGTCTCTTCCAACTCTATTATTCTATGACCTTGGGCTGTCATAGCTGTTGGTACCCCGCAGCAGGCTTTGCAGACCATCTGTGAGGGCTCTGCAGACCCCCAGGGTACCAAGACCACAGGTTAAGAATGACTGGTGCCACCTCCATTCAACAGCAGCTCATTTAGGAGGGAGAAAATTTTTCTTCTCCTCCATGAGCACGCCCCCCCAATTGAGAAGGAATGGCAGTGGTTGGACCTCAAGTTGCAGCAGTCCTGGGGGTCACAGTCCCTTCTTTTTACACCAGGTGGATGGATGCGCTTGTGGCCAAGGAAGGGGAGACACGGTCCTTGCTTGTGCCAGGGGGTCAGCCCCACAGCTAGCTTTGAATATCAGAGAGTAGTTTCTCTCCACACTCAAAGAGCGTGCACATCTCTTGTGTCTCTTGAGAGAGGAAATTAAGGTACAAGATGGACACATAAAAGTGGCTGAAGTTTAGGTTAGCGCAAGGCAGAAGGTTAACTGTAACTCAAATCACTTATCTCCAAATATTCCTTTTTGAATTAAACCAATCAGTTCTTTCTCTCTGTCTCCCTCTCTTCTGGAATTCTCCGTTTTTAAAAAAATATAGAACGACAGAGATATAAAGTCTGCTTCTTCACTGAATCAGTTAAGGTGAGTGGAAAATAAAATTATAGACTTTTTTTTGGTCAGTGCTCAAAAGTAATGAATTACAAACTGCATACTTACCTATAACTAGTTACTTTTAGGGGAGCAGAGCTATCCAGAAATAATTTGACAGAAATTCTGAAGTAACAGAAAAGTAAGAGGCAGCACAAGAAGTGATGTTACTTCCTTAGTAGTGAAAGGCTACTAGCTGAGCACTGTAATGAATGATTAGAATGAAATACTAGAATTAACTGTCCAAGCACCTGCAGGTAGCTCTCTTCACACTTGGAGGAACTACCCAGCTTTGCACAACCACCGGGCTTCACCCAGGTTAAAAAAGCATCAGTCCCTTGTTAGCCCTGTCCTCCTTGCTTCCCCTGCTCTCACCCCCGCCCCCGGCAAAAAAACCCCTCTTCCCACACTGGGCAGTCTTTCCCTACACCTTGGTGCTGGTCTTCCTTCTCACTCACCTTCCCACCCTGGCCAGACCCCAGGAAAATTGCTCTCCCCCCCCCGACTCCTGCCACATCCAAGAAAGCCAAGGGCAATGGGACACTCCAGCGTGGCTTCCCAGCAGGTATCACTGTGGACTGGGGCAGTTGAGCCTTGCCACCCAGTGGTGACACAAAGCCCTGGCATTCTCTTTTGCTACTGACTGCTTGGCCGTGAGAGCAGGAATTTGCCACTGAGGCAACGGTCAGTTCTAAGCAGGATCTAAATCCAGGGCTACATTGCAGGGGAAGGCAGAGCCCTCCCACGCGCACGCACACACCACATTGCAAGCCGTTTGCTTCCTGCCCTTCCCGCAGCTGCTCTGCAGCCTCACACACTCTGGCCACAGCCTTCGTCTGCTATGCCTCCTTTACTCTCACTCCAGTATTTGCTTGTCACTTGGGGAGGGGCCAAGCTGCCTCCTGATAAAATCCCTCTTACTAATAGGACCGGACCCTGATGAACAACAGCTGTGTCATGGTTGGGAAAGTCTGCCACCTAGTGACTTGAGAGTATTACACAAGTGCTGCCGAAGGTGAACGTGTGAAAGGCAAAAAGACTGCTTCCTTGCAGAGGTCTGCCACTTCAACCTTCTAAAGCATGGGGAGGGGCTTTCAGGGGACCTCTGAGGATTACCCCTCCCTCTGCCACCAGCACCCCCTCTCCAAACATTTCGTTCACATAGAAATATCTACTGGATTTTGTGTGTTGAGAAACTTTTAGGGCCTGGAGAGGCCTTATTATAAAATCCTAGAGCTGGAAGAGACTCCAAGGGCCATCCAGTCCAACCCCCCTCTGCCACGCAGCCAAAGCCTTCCTGACAGGTGTCTGTCCACCCTCTATTTAAAGGCCTCCAAATAAGTGGACTCCATCACATTCTACTGAGGCAGCTGCGGATTCCACCGTTGAACTGCTCTTAACATTGGGAAATTTTAGCTAACACTCTTTTCCTGCAGCTTGAAGCCATTGCTTCATGTCCTAGTCTCTGAAGCAGCAGAAAACAAATTTGTCCCATCCTCCGTATGACATCCCTAGCTATCAGGTCACCTCTCAACCTTCTCTTCTCCAGGCTAAGCACACCCAGCTCCCTGATTTTTTCCATTTTAAAAATTTAAAAAAGGAGGGTGTCTGGAGGATCCCGACCTCACCCCCCGCCGAAAAGCAGGGCACGTAGGGTCACCCCGTTCCGTGTGATTGCACCTATGCGCGCGTGCACGCGGGAGAGCTGGGCGAGGGTGGCTGCAGTCCCTGGGGCGGCCCGCGCCTGCGTCCGTGCTGTTGCGGCCGACACAGAGGGCCGAGGCAGCTCCACCCTCGCGGCTGACCCCCACCGCACCCTTACCTTCTGCTCCTCGTGCTGCCCCCCACCCAGCCGCCGTTTGGCGGCCGGGGGCCGGCAAGGGTTGCCCGCAGCGGCTGGCTGCGCGTCAGGCCACAGGGGGACGGCGGCTTCCCGCCGGATGTCCCGCCCCCTCCCTCCCTCCCTCCCAGCAAGCGGTCGTGCCAATTTCCAACGCCGCCGCCGCCCCCGCCGCCGCCCCCCTCCACCGTCACTGCGCGGAAAGCCCCCTGCGCGACGTCGGGAGCCGGGGGGTCACGAGGCCCATGGTTCTTGGTCTGCTCTGCCAATGGCCCCCCCTCGCGCGCGCCTCCCCTCAAAGCTGGAACTCAGAAGAAAGGCCCACCCTGTCGTGCCCTACTCGCGGGGCAGAGGAGAGACCTAACGGGAGGGGGCGGGGGTGCCGTCCCCGCCCTAAAGCCATTTCAACTGTTCGAGCCCCTTCCAGGAGGACGAACTGCCTCCCCGCCCCGGCCCCCTCTACTGCCTCCCCAGGCCCTTCTGAAAGCTCCGGTCCTCCCCACCCTCTTTCGGGGGAGGGAGGAAGGGAGTCCGGGCCGAGAAGAAGCGGCTTCGGGGTGGGGCCCCTCCCGCTGCCAAAGGGAGCCCAGCCCGAGGCGAAGCTCCTCCGGAGCCCACCCGCCTCTGCCCGTCCGCCCCGCCTCTTCCTTGGCGATCGCCCCCCCCCGGCCTCCTCTCTTTCCTTTTGCTCAGGAATCTGGGTTTCTCTTCGCGGCGGGGATGCCAGTCGCACGCCCCCCACCGTATCGCTGGACTGCTGCTCCCAGCGTCCTTGCCCGCTGGCTTCCCGTGCCGGCAAGGGGGCTGATGGAGGCGGCAGTCCGAGGGCCGCCGGAGAAAGGCGGGCAGACTCCCGCCCGTCTGCTGGACCGAGAGCCCTCCTACAGGCGGGGATGGGGGAGCGGGAGGCGTCAGGCGGGTCAGGGGTGGCCTAGACCGGGCCTCCCTCCTCTAAGAAAGCGGGCGGGGAGGGGGGGTCCCTCGAGGGCGGGGCGGGACGGGAGCGTCCCTTCTGTGCCGGTTGCCCGCGCAGGAGGGAGAGAGCCGCGCCGCCGCCGCCGCCGCCGCCGCGTCTGTGTAGCAGAGGAAGAGGAGAGCCCCGCAGAAGGAAGCCACTGCGCCCCCGAACGAGGACGAGCCCGCGGTCAGCCCAGGGGAGGAGGAGGAGCCCTGGGGACGGACGGGGGAGGCGCTCCGTGGGAAGCCCTGGCAGAAAGGCCCGGGACGGGGCCAGGGGTGGCCGGAGGAGGAGCCTTCGCGCGGGCTCCCCGCGGGTTTCAGTCGAAACGCCGAAGCAGCCGTCCAGGGTGCGGGTGCTGGACCCGGCAACTCGGTTAGAGTCTTTACGGTTCGAGCGGAAACCTCAGCGGGTTCACCATCCCTCCCCGCGAAGAGGTCCCTGCAAGCCTCATGGGCGGGGGGCTCTTTCTGGACCGAGCCCGGCAAGCGAAGGTGCCGGAGTTCGAGCGGCTAGAGGCCGGGGGCCCAGCCAGCAGTGGACGGACCCCGCCGCACACCCCTGCATTCCCCCTTCCCTGTTAAGGGGCACCCCAGAAACTATCAAACACACCGGAAAGTGTCTATCGTTGGGAGGTAACTCTGATTTTCACGGTGTTTACATTGCGACCCCCCCCCCGAAATACGTACGGCTAACAAGCGCGCGCGGCGGGAGGAAGGCGCGGGGCGAAGAGGCCGCGGCCGGAGAGGGGCCGCGTGTGCGCGCCTTCGAGTCGCCTAAAAAGGAGGGAGTGGGGGCGGGTGGAAAGGAGAAACGTTCCCGTGGGCTTTGGAGCGGTGCTGCATCCGAAGCAGCAGGTTTGCGTCCACAAAGGTGTGCGAAAACAAACACCGGTCAGTCCTAAAGCTGCTGCCCCATTTCTCCTCCCCCCCCCGAGTCTTTTCTTCTGCTGCGAGAGCGTAATGCGGCCACTTCTTCCAAGGCTCCTTACAGCAGAGACACCCCATGGACTTCCCGGGGTTTTCTTAGGCAAGGAGTCCTCCGGGGGGCTTCGCCCGTTCCTTCTCTGAAATGCGCACCTGGAATTCCCTGGAGCTCCTCCACCGAAGTCCCCGTTTGAGCGGGGGGGGGGTTAAATAAACCCCGGAAAGAGGCCAGACCCCTCTCTCCGCACACACCCTGTGCAACAGAGCAGAGGAGGAAGAGGTCTCCGCGCCTCGCTCGGGGGCGAGGGCGTCCTGTGCCCGGGGACAGTGGGCGGGATGACCGTGGAGGGCAACGGATGGCAAGCCAACATGGCGAAGGGGTGCCGATGCCCCCCTCCGCCATAGCAACACAGCGGCCGGAACGCCAGCGGATATTTTGTCTCTGAACCTGAAACACGCGGCGCGGGGCTCTGGACCGACCTGGCGGCTCGGCTACCGGCACCAAAGTACAGGTTGCCTCCCACTGTCAGTGCCGGGCGACCACCCGGGCACTCGCCTGCCCCACGGGCTTCCAGTGGCGGAGCGGAAGGGGGCAGGTCGGCTAGGGAGACCCCTTTTGCCCGCCTTCGTAGCCGGGGGTCAAGCGGGAAGTCTCGCTGTCTCCGCCGCAGGCTGCCTGACCTCTCCCACACCTCGGTTTGGCTTCGAGGCTTCGGAGGAGACTCTCCCGGCGGAGCAGGACAAGCCCCCCCCTCACGAGGGCTCGGAGCCTCCGGAGCCACTCCGACCTGCCTCCGCGGAGGCGAGACAGGGGCGCCCCTTCGCCCCGTAAGCGCTGCAGAAAAGGACCAGGATCGGGACCGCGCAGCTAACGGGGAGGAAGACGACGAGGACGCACGTACCCGCACACACATCCCCGCACCCAGCTGCCCTTTGCCTCTAGAGGGAATCGGAGGAATCACGCGGCACAAAAGGAGGCTCCGACCCGAACACCCACCCAGCCAGCCAGCCCGGGGGCGGCGGCGGCGGCGGGAAGGAAGCACGAGGCGGGACCTCTTCGCGGGAGCAGCGGCCCTGCGCCAGGGAGACCGCCACCGCCAGGCTTCCCTGCCGGAGAGGAGACCCGCTCTGCCGGGTCACCAGGAAGACCGCCTGGGGGAGCTGCGCCCCCCTCGCCGCCGCCGCCGCCGCCGCAAGGGAAAGAGCCCCGCTCCTCCGCCTCCGCCTCCGCCTCCCCGCCGCGCCCGAGCCGGCGTCGCTCCCCGAACGCTCCTGGGAGCTCCGCCGTGCCACCGAGCCGAGGGCCACTCAGATTTCTCTCCAGCCCCGCAGATCCGCCGACAGCCCCCTAGCCCAGGGCTGCCCCATTCGGTCGCCCCGGCCCGCCCCGCGCACCGCCCGGCGGTTCCACTCGGCAGCGCCGTCTCACGTGGGTTCAGACGCGGGCGGGCGAGAGCCCCCCCGCCCCTCCCTCCCGTCAGTCGGCCGCTAGGACCTCCTCGCGGGGAGCAGCCCGGCCCCTCGCTTACCCTTCGGCCGCCGCCGCCGTCCTCCTCCAGACGCCGCCGCCGCCGCCGCCGGGCGCTGCCCTCCTTCGCCTCGACCGGCGCTCCGGCCTGCCGCCGCGGTGCTGCCCCGCCGCTTCTCGGACTGCGTCACGCGGGGGGAGGGCGGCGGCGGCGGCGGCGGCGGCTCAGGTGCGGCCGGGAGGAGCCTCGGCGGAGCTCCGCGGAGTCTGAGCCTGCCCGCCGGTCCCCAGGAAGGCGAAGGAGGGGAAGACAAAGAGCGCCGCCGAGGAGAGCCACCCGCCCGCCCGCCCGCCCGCCGGCGAGCCCGCCCGAGCGCCTCCGCCTCGCTGCCTGCCTTGCCAAAGGCTGCAGCCGCCGCCGCCGCCGCTGCCCGTCGGGTTTCCATGGGAACCGTATAATAATGCCCCCACTTTCCCCGTTGCTGAGGAGACGGAGCGGATGCCGCCGCGGAAAGGAGGGAGACCGAGGCCTCCCGTCGCCGAAGCCGGCCAAGGACGTAGGCGGGGTCCTGGCCCCGGCGCCCCCGCAGGGCGGCACGCGCGCAACCGAGGGGGATGTCCCGCCGCGGCTTCGGGGGCGGGGGGAGCAGGCCTGGGGAGACGGCCCCTGCCCCGCTGCTGGTGGCCCCGGGCCTCTCCTGCCGCGCCGTCCTCGCCGGTCAGGGCGGCCCGAGGACCGCGAGAGCCCCCTCCCCACCGTGGCGGGAGGTCGCTTCTTCCCGTTCCCTCCCCCGGAATCGGTGGGAGGTGAGCCGGGACCCCTCCACCCCCCGCCGCCGCCGCCGTGAGTCGTGAGCTGCGGGGGCCCAAAGATTCTCCCTGAGAAGCCCCGCCAGGAGGGGAGACGCCCCCGCCCCGGCCCCGGGATCCGCGCGGGTACGAAAGTGAGCGGGCGGCGAGTCAGCCTTCGGGGCAGCCCCGAGCGCGTAACGAGGGGGGCGCAGCGGCGCACGTTTTGCTGGTGGGCTTCCCGCGGGTGGCTCTGTCCCAGCATAAACCCGAATGTTGAAGAACGGGGGTGTGGAAATCTCTGCGGTTCTAACGGTGCTCTTAAAACTGAATCGGAAAATTAAGACTACAGGAGGAGACAGCTTATGAAGAAACAAAGCTTTGGGAAGAGCCTGGATCTTTTCCCCGTCTGGGGAAGGCGCAGCAAAAGATGGGGGGGGTTTCCACTTCTTTCCTGGGGAAGTCCCAGGAATCCCGCTTGTCTTAATTAAAAACAAAAGAAAACCCATAAAGAGAAGAAAAAAGGAAGGGAAGAAGCAGGCCTGCATTTGGCTTCCTTGTTAGCATAAAGCCCCCCTCCTGTTTGGACCTTTCCTGCATCCCGGCTGGTTCTGTCAGAAGGTGACTGTCAGGAATCTGTCCCAGATAGCACCTGCTTCTGGGATAACTGATCAGGCTGTTTCCATGACTACAGAACCAAAAATGAATTTTAGACATCAGAGAAATTGAACGCTCACGCACAACGTGCCGGCCAGGAACGGAGGGAGAGGGAAACACAGTCCCCCACCACCAGCCTGATACCCCCTCCACTTCTAAGCCACACACACAGAGACACCGCGCCAGCCCCTTCAGTGCCCCTGGTCCCAGCAGGCTCAAACTCTGGAAACCCCCTGCCCATTAAGAATGAGGGTGGGGTGGGAGAAGTAGGGCAAGCGGGGGGGGCCCACCCCACATGTTGGCCTTTAGCTCAAGTACTGACTGTTCATTTGTGTTCGTCTCTGGTGGTTTCCACCTTCTCCTACTTCGTACCTGTGGTCTTTAAAAAGAAAGTCCCCTGTTTACACATTCTCACACACAGATCCCAATGCAGGCACGGGAAGAGTTGCCTCCCTCAGGCATCACCGGAGAGCACAGCCGCTCCTTTCTTGGGAGGGCAGTCACTTGACTCCAATTCCCATACTCCCCAGGACCTGGCCCTTCCAGGGGTGCCAAGAGCCACATCTGGCCAGGCAAGGGTGCCCAGGCCATGCCAAGTGGAAGGGGAAGCAAGCCCCTCCACCCCCACCTCCAGGCAGCCAGCTGGCTGGCCCTCCTTCTCCCCTACCACCCTCTCTGCCAGTAGGCAGCTCCCTGGGTGGTCACTTTCCTTGGCAGGGGTTTGCTTTGCCCACCCAGCTCTCCCAAGTGCCCCCACCATGCCCAAAGGGACGTGAAGAGAAGCACAACAGAGGGAGGGAGGGAGCTAATGGCAGTGGGTGGGGGGAATCAGAGATCACATACAAAGAGGCCAGGTGCAATAGAGAGAAAACAGAAGGGAACTCTTTCTGCAGTCAGGGCTCCCCTACATCCTGTCTTTCCCCTCTGTCTTCTCATCTCCCAGTACCCCCTTTCACAGCAGCAAGAGCAGATGAGACCAGACCAAGGTACCACCAAACAAACCTTAAACCTTTAATGGCTTCCCCCTTAGAACCCGCCCCCATTTCAATTAACACTTTCCCTTGCAAGGCATGCCAAACCCCCACCCCTCTCCTCCCTCCTGCCAGAGGGGGTGCCCAGTTCCTTCCAGCTGGCCCCTACTCAAAGAGGCCACAGCCAGCCCTGCTGGGGAGGCCAGCCCCTACAGGTTGCTGTGACAGGAGTGTGGGGCCCACCTCCAAGGCCTGCCCAGCTTGGCCTCCCGGGGAGAGCACACCTCTGAATTGTGCAGGAAGGGTCGAGGGCCCTGGGGGCCCCACCTGCCCCAAGAGGTTGGCCTCTAGCATGGCCCACACCACCATGTGCTCTGAGTTAGAGAAACAGGCCCATGCTGGTCAAAGTGTCCCTCCCACTATGGGATGCCTCTCCTGCCCACAGTGCGAGTGAGGACCAGATCGTACTCCTGGAGCTGGGTGGGGCAGAATGCCCACCAGGCCCTGATGGCATTGGGACAGCAACCATGAGGACATCAACCCTGAGCTTGGTCCAGCTGGTGGCCAGGAAGAAGAGGGGCTCCACAGGGTGTTTCTCGGAGGCAGTGTCCAGCACCCCGTCCAAACCCCAAGTGCACAGTGGCCTATCTCGCCCCTCAGAGGGATTGCGGATGTGGAAGGCCCTCTAGGGGTTCCAGCCCTTCAGAGCCCTCCTAGCAAAAGTACCAAAGAAGGGACTTGGGAGGGTCCGTGAGAGGGTACAGCCAGTTGGCTGTGGGCTGGATCTCCACCTGGCTGAGGGGCTGCCAGAGGCTGACCCGCTTGGCCAAGGCTGCCCGTTGCCCTTGTGGGTGATCTCCTGCAATAGCAGGTCTACCATGGGGATGGAGCAAAGCACCAAAAAGACATTCAGCAGCCACCTCAGGCAGGAGCACAGCAGGGACAGCGTGGCTGGTTCAGTTGCTGCAGGGTGGCCCAGAGTGTGTTGCCTCAACAGCCCTGTCAGCCCAGACAGCCCACACTGGGGGCCCTCTAGAGCAGGAGGAGAGGTGCTGCTCCATGCAGTGTCCCAGCAGACCATCCCAGAGTGGCACCGGGGGGAGGAGTGGGTGCCCAGTGGCAACACCAGTCCCCCCACCGGCAGTAGCACTGTGAGGTTCTAGATCTGGGCCTGTCAGAAAGAGAGAAGGGGGACAAAGGGTGTTGTAAGTCCTCTTTCCCCTCCCCACCCCTTTTCTTAGGCTGCCAAACAAACTGTGTGTATGCATAAGGCACATGCACACACTACGCACAGAGGTCTCCAAAAGGAAATTCTGAGGCCGAGGTGGAGGGAGAAGGGATGGGCAGCACAGAGAGAGGGGGGCTTAGGAGGCCAAGTGGCTTTGTGCTTGGCCCATATTCCCTTGGCAAAAAGAGAAGGCAGGGCAAAGGGACACTGGGGTGAGGGGGGCTTGTTTTTAAAGAGGCCCTACTGGGCAGCCAAAGGGACCTGGATGAAATGTGGCCAACACAGAAGTCAAATAAGACTATATAAATGGAAGCAGGAGATGGAAAAGTTCCCTTCTCTCTCCAAAAACAACTCCAGGAGCAGGTTGTGGCACACACCATGAACTGCTAGTATTAAAAAACTAGATTAAAGCTAAAAAAAGGAATATTAAATCCATCACAGTCCCAAAACACAACGGAACAATAACCCCGCAGAATTTAAGTACCACATAAAAACAGATTTGCACTATGAAGATCAATGGAGCAAGAGCCAGAAGAACTCTGGACTGAAGCCAGGGATACTTTTGCAAAAAGAAGGGAAAGCCTCACTGGAGGACAAGTGGAAGTCTTCAAGCAGTTTAAAGGGAAAAGATGGTCAGCCTCGTGTGCACAGGGACAAAGAGAATTGTTGTAACAACCAGTGCAAGGAAACAGAAAAAGACAACAACAAAAAAGGCAAAGTGAGAGACTCTTTCCATGAGATCAAAGAAATTGTGTTAATTAAATTAATATCCATACCAAAAATAGGGATGCTTTATGACCAACAAAGCAATACATGGAGCCCTGGTGGTGCAGTGGTTAAATGCCAGTACTGCAAGCCACAAGGTTGTGAGTTGGGTCCTGCCCGGCTCCAAGGTTGACTCAGCCTTCCATCCTTTCGCAGGTCGGTAAAATGAGTACCCAGCTTGTTGGGGGCATGTATAGAAATGTTTCGAAATACATGCTATTTGTAAGTTGTTCGCCTTCTCGATCCATATGGAGAGGCGGGATACAAATAAATAAATAAAATAAATAAAATAAAATTATGGGGTGAAGAAGAAAAAAGCTGGTGAAAACAGTTCACTAAAGAACTATATAAAAAAGATGAAAAAATGTCAGATTCCTTTAAGGAGGAACCATTTAAAGATGAGCCCTCACTTTTAGAAAGAGAGGTGGAAAACACACTGAAAACACTTGGGAGAAATAAATCACCGGGAACAGAGAGAATATCAGTAGACCTGTTTCAGGCTACAGAGACACAGTCTATGCACATTCTAACTAAAAGCTGACAGCAAACATGGAAAACAAAACAGCAGCCCATGAACTAGAAATACATAATATACATTCCAATCCCCAAGAAACGAGACACCTGGAATTGTGTCAAGTCTCCTACGCAAGCAAGGTGACGCTCAGCATTTCACAATGAAGACTTTTACCATATCTGGAGTGAAAAACCTTCCTTGGAGGTTTTTAAGCAGAGGCTTGATGGTCATCTGTCGGGATTGATTTGAGGGTGTTCCTGCATGGCAGGGGGTTGGACTGGATGGCCTGTGTGGTCTCTTCCAACTCTGAATTTCTATGATTCTATGATTCTATGAGAAGTGCCAGAGGTCCAGGCTGATTTCAGAAAAGGAAGCAACACTCAGGCTCATATTACAAACGTATGTTGCGTAACCCTGAACATACCAGAAGAATTTCTAGGAAGAAAAGCAACCTGAGCTTTATAGAATCAGTACAGGAATGGCTGTGACTGCATAGGTTATGGAAAAAACCAGGGACTGTGCTGGAGAACTCCAGCGTTCTCCCTCTCCCTCTCCCTCTTTCTCATGCACACGCTTGCTGTTGGGGGAATTGGAGTTTAGAAGGCTGCATGGGAAACCCGTTCATTTTTTTCTTATCTAAAGTCTCCCCATTTGCTCCTCCTATCCATTGTAACAGATGGTTTTAAATATCTTTGTGTATCCAAGTAACCAGACCATGTGACCTGGGAACGCTCCTAGGGTTATCGGTCATACAAAGACTCTGCCCCCCCCCACTATTTCATTTTGGATTCCAGTTCCCATTGCTGTTCCTCTCCTCACCTTCAAGCATGCTCAACTACCCTTTTGTCTCTCCATCAGAAAGACAGTGAGTTAAGAGTGAAGGCCCTACCTCACAGAAACATAGAATTCTAGACTTGGAAGAGACCCCAGGGGCCCTCCAGCCCAACCCCTTCTGTCATGCAGGAGCACATATCCAAGCCCTCTCTTTGGCAGATGCCCATTCAGCCTCTGCTTAAAAACCTTCAAAGAAGGACGAAACTCCACCACACTGCATTGAGACAGAATATTCCACTGCCGGACAGCCCTGACTGTCAGGAAGTTCTTCCTGAGGTTCAGGTGGAATCTCCTTTCCTGCAGCTTGAATCCACTGCTCCTTGTCCTGGTCTCTGGAGCAGCAGAAAACAAGCCTGCTCTCTCCTCGACGTGACATCCCTTCAGATATTTAAACATGGCTACCCTGTCCCCTCTTCACCTTCTCTTCTGCAGACTAAACATCCCCAGCTGCCTCAGCCACTCCTCATAGGGCCTCATGGCTTCCAGACCCTCCGCCATTTTGGTTGCCCTCCTCTGGACACACTCCAGCTTGTCCATATACTTCTTGAATTGAGGTACCTTTACCGAATCTTTTCATCAGATAGTTAGGATGTAGGCTGTCCATGTATATGCAGAGGTAGACACTATTAGTAGATAGATAGATAGATAGACAGACAGACAGATATTGTTTATTATGGTCATAGACCAGTAAAAAGGTTACACCAAAATAGTACGAAGGACAAAAAAACCTAAGTACTGATACAAGTAGACACAAAACATGAATAAAAACAGTGTAAAAAACTTGGTCGAAAACACAGTACTACTAAGAGACAACAGTCTCGCAAGGATTACAAGACAGACCACGTGCACCTGCTCACTAGCCAACATCTCTTGCCTTACTTTCATAGCTGCAGCACAGAATTTGGCGACCTTATACGTGATATCAGAGCCCGTATCTGACAACAGTGGGAAGATAGGAAACGACTCAGAAGCACCTGGGTGTTCCCGAAGGACTCGGGAGAGAACACCGGCGCTTAGATCTCTAGGGAAGATGCACTGAAAAGGCACGTGTTCAAGCGCTTCGATCCGGCCGGCATCCCTCGGAGAATCTCTCTCCAAATAGGGAACCTTTTCACATCCTCCCTCCAGGGCAGCGGGTGGAGGAGGACAAGGGCAACGCGCCGGAGCAACAGCCGGAGGACGTTCAGGCCAAAAGGGCGGGGAACGGGCCACATCCGTGGGCGGCCAGTCCGAAGGACGCCTCGCTTGGCAACCGGCCCGGCCCGACCGCAGCCCACCCTCCATACGCTGCCCGGGGCGGGGGGGCAGACCCGGCGCGGACAGTTGGACAAGAAGCGCCCGCCGGCCCTTCCCTCGGTAGCCCTTCCCTGGGTTCGCGACCGGAAACTGCCTCCTGGGTCCGGCGACTGGGCGTCCCGGGGGGCCACGACCTCCCCCTTCCTTCCTGCCCCCGAGAGGGGGAACCGGGAGCCCCGTCCCCACGAGGCTGCCCCGGAGAAGCCGCCGTCCCGCAACCCGCGGCCCGGCGGCGCGGCCTCTGCGCTCAGGGCGGGCGGGAGGCGCGCGAAGCCGGACCCTCCGGGGGAAGCGGCCGCGGCTCCCTCCGCGCAGAGCTCGGGCGAGGCTTCCCTGGGCCGCCCGGCGGCCCCAGGCCACGCGCGGACGGCCCGGCGGGGAAGCGCGACGAAAGCGCGGCCGGCGGGAGGGAGGGAGGGAGGGGGTCCGGGCGGGCAGAGACCTCCCTGCGGGGAGCGAAGGCCGGGAAGGCCCGCCTCGGAGCCGCCGCCGGCCCCCGCCGGCCCCCCCGCGAGCCCCCCGGCGCCGCCGCCGCCGCCGCCGCCGCCTCCTCCCGCGGACCCCCGAAGGGAACCCGCCCCGCCGGCCGAGGGGGAGAGAGCGCGAGGCCCGCCGGCCCGCTCCGCCCGCGCCTCCCCCGCGGAGACTCCGTCGCCCAGGAGCCACCGGGCGGGCGCAGGGCGCGCTGGGGAGTGTAGTTCCCGGCCGAGGGCCCGCTCCCTTCCGCCGGCCCGGGGACTCGCCTTCCCGGCGGCACCCGGGGCCCGGCGGCCACTGACGTCGCGCGCGGCCATTGGTGGCGGCGCCGGAGGGGCGGGGCGTGCGCACGCGGCAGCAGCTGTTCTGTTGCGACAGAAGGGAAAGTGCGCCGGGGCCGAAGCCGGGAAGGAAGGAAGCGAGCGAGCGAGCGAGCCAGGCGGAGCGAGAGAGGGAGGAAGAGCCGCCGCCGCCGCCGCCGCCGCCGCCAGGTGAGGCTCGCCCGGCTGCTGGATGGGGGTTGGCCGGCCGGCCGGCCGCTCGCTCGCTCGCTGGCTCCGTGGCGCGGTGGCGCTGGGGCAGGTCCTGCGCGCCCTCCCCGCCTTGCCTTGCCTTGCCTTGCCTTGCCTTCCCTTCCGGGGCCTCGGCCCAGGACCGAGCTGGGGACGGACGGGGGGGGGAGGGAGGGAGGGAGGGGGGAAGGGAGGAACCGGCCGGCCAGCCGGACGGGGAGGGGGAGGGGGAGGGGGACGGCCCGGCCCACGTGCGGAGCGGGGAGGGGACCCTGCGGGCCGCGACCCCCGGCCCCCCTGACCCCTCTCCCGGCCCCCAGCCCCCCGCCGCGATGCCGTCGGACCTGGCCAAGAAGAAGGCGGCCAAGAAGAAGGAGGCGGCCAAGGCGCGGCAGCGGCCCAAGAGGAGCCCCGAGGAGGATCCCCAGCCGCCCCCGCAGGAGCAGGAGAACGGGCCGCACCCGGCGCCGCCGGCCCCGCCAGGAGGTCCGCGGGCCCGGGAGGGGAGGGGAGGGGAGGGGCGGGGCGGGCCGGGGGAGGGGGAGGGGCACGTGGCTGCGGGGAAGGGTCTGTGGCTGCGGACCCAGGGGGACCCCCGCAGCCCCCCGCAGCCGCAGAGCTTCCGGGAGAAGCGTGGGGGGGTCAGCGGACCCCTCATCTGTCTGCCGGAGACGCCCCCCACCCCCTGCTCTCCCCTCCTCCGCAGATGTGGACGCCATCACCAGGGCCGTGGAGGAGTTCGAGCTGAAGAAGGCGGCCGCCCGGGCCGTGACGGGGGTCCTGGCCTCCCACCCCAACAGCACCGACGTGCACGTCATCAACCTCTCCCTCACCTTCCACGGCCAGGAGCTGCTGAGTGACACCAAGCTGGAGCTCAACTCCGGGAGGCGCTACGGGCTCATCGGCTTGAACGGCACCGGTGAGGGAGCTGCTGGCGCAGAATGCTCTCCTGCGGCCGGGGTCTTGCGCGCCTGGTCCGGAGGCCCCCGGCTCGCCCTCGGCCACGTGCCAGACCGGCCCGGGGCCTCTCGCGGAGCCGGGGGTGGGGTCCCGTAAGGACAGCTCCCAAGTGAACCAGCAGCTCCGAGGTGGCTTGTGGTCCTCCAGGACCTCGCTGTGGGGTGGCCTGCACTTGAGCAAGGGGGGGCAGCGCATTGGTATGGATCTGGCGCACCGGGATGCTGTGTTGGTTTGCTGGGGTGCTGAGGAAGGGGCTCTCCTTGGTTTGAGCAGCGGCGTCCCAGAAGAAAATCGCTGCCTCTGAGGCGCCGAGGGAAGGGCTTGGGTGCCAGCAGGGGACGTAGAAGAATGCCGGCTGCCCCCACGGCCATTGAGCGCAACATGTGAGGGCTGCCTCCCCGGGATCTTGTGGTTCCCCTGCCAACATTGTCCTAGATTAATTAGAAACGAGCAAGAAAAAGTGAAGGGGAAATAAGTGTTTTTGTTAGGATGGTTTTCTTACTCTGTTGGGGGTTTTTTTAGTTGTGTGCCAAAACCTGGCATCTAGTTTGTGCTATTTTACAACCGTATTTGTGTGGTTTTCTGGAAACTCGCTGATAGCTCGGAGCAAGAGGCTTGTGGGCCACTGCTTTGAGTAGCGCTTCTTTGAAACGCCAAGCTTGTTCTCGGTTGCAGCGGATTGTTTTCGGACTTTAAATTCATAAACCATTCCATGAGAAGGTTTTGTCAGGGTAAATTTTGTTTTCCAAGTTTTTGCAGAACCAGTGACTAGGTTTATAGCTTTGGAAGTCAGCAGTTGAACATAGTATAAAAACCTTAAGAAAAGGCGTTTGCAAGGGCCCGTGCTGAGTGGCAACCATTCATATTAAAAGCTAGGTTTGATTTTAAAGTGGATGTTAGTCCCGCTTTGTAGCGGATTATTAACTTGTAACAGTCTTCTACTAAGCATAAAAGCATAAAGGTCTTGTGCCACAAAACTTATTTTTGGAAAAAATATTCACCACTATTAGTTTGCAGTCAGACAATGGCAGTGTAGGTAAGATCTTATTTTGTGAAGAATATTTTTTAATTGCCAGGTTAGAGTGAGGGGTCTCCCAACCAAGGCTAATGCATGTATTTTCCTGTCCTTATGTATTCACCAGCTGGGAAGACCATGCCATGCTTCTGTGGCCCCGTGCCCATTTTGTGCCCCATTCCAGTCTCTCCTTGCGTTAGTGCAGCATAAGAGCCATCACAGCATTGCAAATACCATGGCATCTTTGGGGGAGTGCTTGTTGGTGGCCCACATTGTGAGGGGGAGAGGCTTTTCCAAATCCACAGCTCTTCAGGACGTGGCCTTCATGCATTCTCTCTGGCTTCCTTTTGCTGGGAGCAGCCAGGCTGCCCCTTGGCGTAAACAGGAGGATGCATTTGCAATCTTTCCCTTCAGAAGAGAGCATTCTGTCCACACGTAGCACGAACCTCTGGCTGGCCCCCTCAGAACTTGTAGAGGATGCGCCCAGAAATAGCCTTTGGGGGCAGGTCCCAGGACAGGTTGCCCAGCACTGGCGGAAAGGCCAGAAGAAGGCCCGAGGCAGGCTCTGGGCCCTCGTGTAGGTCTCGGGGCAGGGACTCCTGCAGAAGCGGCCCCCGCGGCTGACCAGAGGGGCACCCCCTCCTCCTTTGCCTCCTCTAGGGAAGTCCATGCTACTTTCGGCCATTGGGAAGCGGGAAGTGCCCATCCCCGAGCACATAGACATCTACCACCTGACCCGTGAGATGCCCCCCAGCGACAAGACGCCCTTGCAGTGCGTGATGGAGGTGGACACAGAGAGAGCCATGTTGGAGCGAGAGGCGGAGCGCCTGGCTCACGAGGACGGTAACGGATGCTCCTGCTGGGGCCAATCCTTCCTCAGAGGGTTTTTTGACTGGAGAGGGTGGGGAGGCAGAGTCTCCAGCCACTGATCCTCCTTTCTCTACCCCCAAAAGCGGAGTGTGAGAAGCTGCTGGAGCTGTACGAGCGGCTGGAGGAGTTAGATGCTGACAAGGCAGAGATGCGTGCCTCCCGGATCCTCCACGGCCTGGGATTCAGCCCGCTCATGCAACGCAAGAAGCTCAAGGACTTCAGCGGGGGCTGGCGAATGCGGGTGGCCCTGGCCAGGTACGTTCCGGTGTGGGGCAGGGCCGCGGGGCCACCTGGCTGAGCTGCGCTTCCCTCCGGGTCTGCCCACCACTGACGCCCCCTCCATTCACAGGGCCCTCTTCATCCGCCCCTTCATGCTGCTCCTGGACGAGCCCACGAACCACCTGGACCTGGACGCCTGCGTGTGGCTGGAGGAGGAGCTCAAGACGTGAGTGCGGGGGGAGCGACGTCCTGGGAGGTGGGCCAGTGGAGCCCCGTTCCCTTCCTGCTCTGTTGGGGCCCGTCCACCTCCTGCCCTTGGCCTTGCAGGTTCAAGCGCATCCTGGTGCTCGTATCCCACTCGCAGGACTTCCTGAATGGCGTCTGCACCAACATCATCCACATGCACAACCGCAAGCTCAAGTACTACACGGTGAGCAGGAGCTTGGATTCCAGTGAGATTCTGCCCCCCCCCCTTGATGGGTGTTGGGTCTGGGGGCCTCTTTGGGCTGGGGCCTGCCTGGAGGAGGGCCAGGCCAAAGCCACGCGGCGAACACTGTCTTCCTTCCTCCTGGCAGGGCAACTACGACCAGTACGTGAAAACCCGGCTGGAGCTGGAGGAGAACCAGATGAAGCGGTTCCACTGGGAGCAGGACCAGATTGCACATATGAAGGTACCCACCCCACCTGCCGGCTCCCACCACGGCGCCCTTCCCCTCTTCTTCTGGTCAGCCTTCGGCTCAGCCTCCGCCCTGGGAGGGAGGAGGAGGGCTGGCCTTTCCCTGATGTGTGTGCGTGGGGGGGTTGCCAGCTCCTTTGCGCCCCCTCTGTTGCGCTGTGTGCGTGCGTGCATGCGTGTGTGCATCTGGTGAGTGCCAGCTTCTCTTGCCCCTTCCTCTTGCCCTGTTGCAGAACTACATTGCCCGCTTTGGCCACGGAAGTGCCAAGTTGGCCCGCCAGGCTCAGAGCAAAGAGAAGACCCTCCAGAAAATGATGGCCTCAGGGCTAACTGAGCGGGTCATCACAGACAAGGTGAGGCCCATGAGGAGGGGTGGAGAGGAGAGTGCACGGGGGAGCTTCCTGGGCCCCGAGCTGACCCGCTCTTCCTTCTTTACAGACCCTCTCCTTCTACTTCCCTTCCTGTGGCAAGATCCCCCCACCTGTCATCATGGTGCAGAACGTGAGCTTCAGATACAGCAAAGATGGGGTGAGCAGGAGGGTGAAAATGGGGCGGGGGGCTTGCTGAGCAGCACACTCATGCACACACTGTCCCTCTCTTTTGTGGGAGGTTAGCCCTGGATTTACAACAACCTGGAGTTTGGCATTGACCTGGACACACGGGTGGCCCTGGTGGGGCCCAACGGGGCTGGGAAATCAACACTTCTCAAGCTCCTCACGGGGGAGGTAAGTGCCCCACCTGGCTTCGGGGGTGGGGTGGGGGCAGGAGGGAAGAATTGGGCCCAGGGAAGGGCTGATGGATGTTTCCCCTCCCTCTCAGCTTTTGCCCACGGATGGCATGATTCGCAAGCACTCGCATGTCAAGATTGGCAGATACCACCAGGTATGCGGGGGCACAACCAGCTCCCTCTGGGTCCTGGCTTTAGCCTGGAGGGGGGAGAGGGGGCCACACTGGTCTTCCCTCCTGAGCATGGAAGGGGGGCAACCACATCACGCTTGCCCCAGCCCACTCAGAAGGGGCCCTGAAGTGGAGTGGTGGGCTTCCCTGTCCTGGGGGAGGCATTTGTCGGGGGGAGGGGATGGAGCCCTGGCACTGTGCCCATGCTGGTCCTGGGTTCAGTCCCCATTGATGCTTTGTCCACCCATAGTAGGACAAACCCCTCCCAGAGAAGAGCTGCCACAGGCTACCCGCACCCCTACCGATGCTGCTGCCAACTTGTGTGGGTTGCACTGGGGCAGTTGGCGCTACAGGCAGACTGGCTGACTCTCTAGAAGGACTGAAATGGGATGAATTTTGGGGGCGGTCAGACCTGGGTTTGCAAGAACCTGGAGCTGGGCCTCGGCTGCGCAGCTGCTTGTGGCAATCCTGCCAGAGGTGGGGAGGTGGGCAACAGCTCCTCACGGGCTCTTCCCTCACCCTGGATGGCCTGAACCTTCCCCCCCAGCACTTGCAAGAGCAGCTGGACCTGGATCTCTCCCCACTGGAGTACATGATGAAGTGCTACCCAGAGATCAAGGAGAAGGAGGAGATGCGCAAAGTCATCGGCCGCTACGGACTGACGGGGAAGCAGCAGGTGAGAAGTGGAAGGATGTCCCTGGCACTGGCACCTTCCACAGAACTCTTGGCCTGGTTCTGGAGGTTATGGGACCACCCTGTGCTGACGAGCCCTCCCTTCAGGAATTTTGCTCTCCTGGGAGGGGTGTGGAGGCAAAGACAACTCAGAGGATGGGGCGAAGATTGTTCCTTCCTGGGAGGGGCCCTTGAACCTGGGACAGGCCATCTGCGGGCTGGGGTGGGAACAGGCCTTGGGCTGCATGGACCACCACAGCCCAGGGGAACGTGTCTGGCTTGTGGCTTTCTCCTCATAGAATCCTCAGTGGGAGTTGGGAGGGACTGCAAGGGTCTTTCAGCTGCCCTCCGCCTGGCGCCGCTTTCTCTTTCCCTAGAGGGTGCAGAAGTGGGGGTGCCTTCCCAGCCAGGGATGGTCCCTCCAGAGGGACAGCTCTACCCAGCGTGTTGCCCAGGACAGAGGGAGGGACATCCACTGCAGCGGTCGTTGGAGGAGGGGGTGCCTTTTTCTTTCTATGACCCTCTGTATGCCCTTTGAAAGCCCCCTACCAGTGGAAGGCCAGAGACTCCCTGGGGGTGCCCACTGGCTTCTTTCAATGCCTCTGGTCTTTTTGTCGGCAGCAGGTGGCTGCTGTAGCTTCCAAAGTAGTTTTTTTTTTTTGGAAAAGAAAAGCAGTCCTGCTATGAAAAAAACACAAGAAATTATCCTTGTTAAAACAGAAATTAAACCAGTCATGATGTTAATGCAGAAGCTAGAAGCATTCCTGCAAAAACTATTGATTGTAGCTTCTCAGTTACAATAAGTACAAGGGAAGTGTTTTTAAAAGTGACCCACTGGGCTGCTCCTGCCTACGGTTCCGCCCCAAGGCAGGACTGAGGGCATGTTGGACAGAGCACTTTTCAAGCCATAAGTCTCCCCCTCCATTTCCATAGGGAAAGTGAGAACGTTGGCAGGGGTCCATCTGGGGGGGAGCTACCAAGTGGTGAATGCGTGGACGGGCAGAGGGGCTTGGGGGGGCTAAGTAGGAACAGAGAGCGCTGATGAGGAATTTGCTCCCCTTCCTCATTTGGGGGTGTACAAACTGCTTGCAACTTAGAGGTGCCCACCTGCTCCCACGGCCTTCCTTTGGTGGGGTGCATCAGCTAATCTGACTTTTGCCTGAGGCATGCGCCCATGTGTCCCTCCATCCATCTCTCCGGCCTTCAGGTGAGCCCAATCCGCAACCTGTCTGATGGGCAGAAGTGCCGCGTCTGCTTCGCCTGGCTGGCCTGGCAGAACCCACACATGCTCTTTCTGGATGAACCCACCAACCACCTGGACATTGAGACCATCGACGCGCTGGCCGATGCCATCAGTGACTTCGAGGGGGGCATGATGCTTGTGAGCCACGACTTCCGGCTCATCCAGCAGGTCAGGAGGCTGGGAGGGGGGCTAGGGCAAAGGCGGTGTGGACCCCCTGGGAGGGCATTTGCTCTGGCTAGGACAGGTGGCCATCTTTCATGCCTCTCCTGGGGCTTGGTTGCACAGGGCAGGAGTGAGGTAGTAGTGTCAGTGTTGTCTCCAGGGCCACGGACCTGGAAAGCCTTCCTGCGTGGCTTCTGGGGGCCGGACGCCAGGGCCACAGGGGGCTTTTCCTGAGGCTTCAGAGGGAGCTGATTGTCCACACCAGAGGGGCCTGGATGGCAGGGAAGCCCCTGGCTCACTAGGGGTGCCCACCACAAGGGAAAGGCTGTGGGCTGAGCAGGAGCAACCACAGAGCAAAGCATCTGGCCTGAGAACAAGGGGCTGCATGTGCCAGTGGACCCTCCATGGGCTCAGGACTTCCCCCAGCAATATGTCCTCACTCCCAGCTCCCCCCTCCACTCACTGACAGGTGGCGCAGGAGATCTGGGTGTGTGAGAAGCGGACGATCAGCAAGTGGCCCGGCGACATCCTTTCCTACAAGGAGCATCTCAAGTCCAAGCTGCTGGAGGAAGAGCCGGCCCTCCCCAAGAAGACCCACAACGCCTGATTCTCGTGGCAGGCAGGGGGGATAGTTGGGTCTTTCCCCAGAGACTGGTGATCCCCCCCCCAAAAAAATATCCACTGCATCTCACCCACCTGGGAATGGAAAGGACCCACTCTTCAGTTGCTGCTGCTGCTCCGACTCCCTTGTCCTGCTCCGCACCCCCTCCCACCACCATATCCATGCTCTTCGTCACCGGGAGCGCTGCGCTCTTTCCTCAGCCACACAGCAAGCATCAGTCCCTTGGGGGCCTCCATCCAGAGCGTCACCACCTGACTGCCTTTTTTGCTGCCTCTGTGGGTGGCGTCCCTCCCCACCACCTCCTCAGCGCCCAGAGCGCCCCGTGTGCAGCCCCCCAGGGGAATGGGGGCCCCTTTCAGCTTCAGCTTCCAGACTTCACTCCAACCACCACGGGCCTCGGTTTGTTTATAACAATTATTTATCAGTGTAATTGCCCAACCTGCCTGAGAAGTATCAATCAGTAAAGAGGAAAAGCATTTCCAGAATTCTGTCTGTTTCTTGCTGGGAGGGTCTTACTCACCGCCCCCAATCTTGTGGCTGCACGAAACATCCATTTCTCAGAAGGGGAGCAATGAGAGAAGGAGAAAGAGGCGTCATCTTTCTGTGCCCCCCCAAATTCCCTGGCATGTTTTGCCAAACTCAGTAGGCGTTCACTGCCCTCCCTCCTCAGAGTCCTTCAGAAAACAGTCAGAACCCTGAGATTCCCTCCCTCACTTTTGCTAGTCAAGAAACAGTGGTTTCCTAACCAGTGGGAAGCTGTCCCCTCCCGGCCACCTCGATGGCTAGTGAAACTGACCATCCGGAACTGGTGGGGGCAAATGGCCATAGCACATCTGGGAAGGTGGGCATCGTCCCTGGCTGGGCTTGCTACCCACACCTCTTGCTGGGCCGCGCTCTCGCTGCCAAGTTGTATAGACGGCATCTTGTGGCATAGAGTCTGGGTGCTGAAGAGGAAGCGGCAAGTAAGTAGGACGCCTGAAAGGGGTGCCATCGCTGGCTGGACATGGTTACTCTTCACGCACATAAGAAAGCTGTTGACATTCCAGGTTTCTGTGCAACTGCCCATAGTTGTACCCTGTTGGTAGATCCCCTGACAGTTTGGTGAGTGGCAGAAACTGACAGGCAGTGGGTGTCATTGCCTTAAAAGGACAGCCAGGCGCTCTCAAGGGGATCAGGAGGCCTTACATTTTGCCACGCAGGAAATACTCTGTATGGCTCCATTGCTTCTGAATATTATCGACATGAATAGAATTCTGAAAGTGCAGAGGTTTGTGGGATTTTATCGTTAGACAGGCAACAGTGCTTAGCACTCAAGAACCCAGAATGCCTCACAGTGGGACAGCAGTAATAGAGTGAGTGAGTTAGGGCGACCCAAAATGCCCTGCCTCTTGGCTCTACCTATCCTGATTTCCACCCCGCCCCCAGTGTAAACCAATACTCTTAGGACTTCTCTTTGACTCCTCCTCCTCCTCCTCCTCCTCCCCCCCCCCCCTCCCCCCGTCCTCCCTGAGAATGCAGCTAGGCTAGGGAGCCCCCAGTAACTTTCCCATCTCAGTATGGAGTTCCTATAATAAAAACTTTAGTTTATTTCCCTTTAAGCCATGTGTCTTGCTCCTTAATCAGCCCCACTGCTCAGCTGCAAATAGGCGCTCTCTGACATGTATGCAGACTAGACTTTTCTTTTCGTCTCCATCTTTTAATTACTGTGATGCGGTTTCAGCTTGTATCCTTGAAAACTCTTAACAGAAATTGCAAGATCCCAGGAATTGGGACAAGGTTTGAGTAACATTAGGGCAGATGTACAGATTTTGTGGGGCCTAAATAAGCCAAGGGCACCAGATCCCATCTGATCTTGGGAGCTATGTAGAGTCAGCCCTGGCTAGTACTTGGATGAGAGACTACTGGGTTCCATAGTCTGTGTTTCAGAGGAAGGAACTGACAAAATAATTTCTGGGAATTCCTGGCCTAAGAAAACCCTATGAAATTCATTGAAGGTACACACACACACACACACATAGGTACATTTGCAGAAGAAAGTTCACTCAAATTTAAAATGAAATTAAAAAGAACCTGTTTGTTCCCAGACTATGTCACACTCCATGAGGTTGGTTAAGGCTCCTTGAAAAGTTATTTAGTAGCAAGGCTGTCACTACATCTCACAGTGGGGAGTTCCACAGTTTAGCCATCCATTTTGTGGAGAATTCTTTCCTTTTATTTGTCCTGGAACTCCAGGCTGAGCAGATGTGGCTGCTCCAGAGAGAGAGAAGTGTGCTGTGCTCACAAGAGCGCCACTGGAGTCTGAAGCAAACCCTCCGAGGAGGCAGCGGCACCCCCACACACCCCATGTCTTCACCACAGAGTCCGACCTTTCACACTTCCCACCCCCACATCTGAACAGCCCCGAGTTTTGCACCAGATCACCTGGCTGGCCTTTTCTGCACCCTGTTGCATTTCTGAGATCAGAGGGGACTGGTACCTTTTGGGTATTGCCCATTTACCTGCAGCATTTAGCAAAATACCCTGAAAACTGCCAGATTCTGGATTCCCCTCTCCCTTGGGGTGGTGGGCTTAATGCCCTGGAGGTACCAGATCCTGTCTGACCTTGGAAGTTGACCCCAGTCAGTGCCTGGACGGTGTTGCAGGCTCTGATTCAGAGGAAGGAACTGACCAAAATCACCTCTGAATGGGATTCCTTGCTGAAGAAAACCAGACAATCATAGGGTTGTAAAAGACCCCAGGGGCCATCCAGTGCAACCTCCTGCCATGCAGGAAGACACATCAAAGCACTCCCTTTGACAGATGGCCATCCAGACTCTCTTTAAAAACCTCCAAAGAAGGAGGAGACTGTACCACATTCAACCACAGAAGCAGCACATTCCACCGCCCAACAGCTCTGACCATCAGGAAGTTCTTCCTGAGGTTCAAGTGGAATCTCTTTTCCTGAAGTTTGAAGCCATTGCTCCATGTCCTAGTTTCTGGAGCAGCGGAAGACAAGCCTGCTCCCTCCTCAGCATGACATCCCTTCAAATATTTAAACATGGCTATCATCTCCCTTCTTAACCTTCTCTTCTGCAGACTAAACATCCCCAGATACCTAAGCTGCTCTTCATTGGGCTTCATGGCTTCCAGATCCTCCATCATTTTGGTCACCCTCCTCAGGACACGTTCTAGCTTGTCAATATCCTTCCCAAAATGAGATGCCCAGAGCTGGGCACAGTATTATTCTAGATGAGGTGTAACCAAGGCAGAGTAGAGTGGTACCAGTACCTCCCTCGATCTAGACACCGTACTCCTATTGATGCAACCAAGAATTGTGTTGGCTTTCTTGACTGCCGCCTCACACTGCTGACTCATGTTCAGCTTGTGATCTACCAAGACTCCTACATCCCTCTCAAATGTTGTCAAGCCAAGTGTCACCCATCCTATATCTGCACATTTCATTTTTTCTTCCTAAGTGTAGTACTCTGAATTTCTCCCTGTTAGAATTCTTTTTTTTTTTTTAAATTTTGGTCCAGCTCACTAATCTGTCAAAGTCACTTTGAATTCTGATCCTGTCCTCTGGGGTTTTGGCTATTCCTCCTAATTTGGTGTCATCTGCAAATGTTATGAGCATGCTTTCTATTCCCTCATCCGAGTCACTGATAAATATGTTAAATAGCACTGGGCACAGGACAGAACCCTGTGGCACCCCACTCATCATTTTCTCCTGGATGAAGAGAAGCCACTGGTGAGCACCCTTGGGCTTGGTTGGTCAACCAGTTACACATCCACCTAACAGAAGCATTTTTAGCTCACCTTTTACTAGCTTGTTTGCAAGAATATTATGGGGGACCTTGCCAAAGGCCTTACTGAAGTCAAGGTATGCTAAATCCACAGTATTTCCTTCATCTATTAAGCTTGTAACTCTATTGAAAAAAAGGAAATAAGATTAGTCCGGCATGACTTATTTCTGAGAAATCCACTTTGACTCTTAGTGGTTGAGGCATTGCTTTCTAAGTAATTACAAACTGACTGTTTAATGATCTGGCCTCGGATCTTTAGCTGACCGGCAACCGGATCTTTTCTGGCCCTCTGACATGACCAGCGGCTTTAGGGGCGGTGGCTAGTAATCTCTAGTTAGAAGACCTGCCATTTCTCGGGGGGGAACCAGTGCGGGTTCGGGGCGTACAGGTCCCTCCTCCGCTAGGTTTCCTTCGGTTGCCGCCGCCAGGCGTCCCCGGGCCCCCCTGTTCCCTCGTTCCTATGGGAACTGGAGGCCACAATGGGGGGTGGAGCCGAGCCTTCCGCCCGGGGGACGAGGCTTTGCCCGCGGTGCTCGGGCACGGCAGTGGGAGCACCGCGGGCAGCATGGCCAGCAGGTGGGTAGGCGGGCGGAGGGGCCCCGGGCGGGCGGGAGGGGCCGTGCAGAAGAAGCCTCCTCTGCGCTCGGAGGGCGCCCGAAGGATCCCGGCCCGCGAAGTCAGGAGGCGCTCCAAGGCAGGGGACTGAGGTGGGGGGGGATTAGCCGGGGGTGCTATGGAGCCAGTGCTGCCCCCGCCCGAGGCCGTTCCGTTGCTTTGCTTTACTGATGGGCGGTTGTCCATCCCTTCCCCCAAAGAGCAGGGGCTCAAGGCGGCCCTTCCCCCCTCGGCCGCCCTCCCGGCCTAGAGCTTTACCTTTCCCCTTCTTCCACCGCTTCGGGACCCCTCTGCCCTAAATAGCCCCCTTCGCCGCGGGGGCGTCGGCCTGACGTCGCTCGAGGCCGCTTCCCTCGCCCCGTTCGCCCTGCGGGGGGGCTCTGGGCGTGCTCGGGATGGAAGCGGGGCCCCGCAGCCGGAGGGGGTCTCTGGGGCGGCGGGCCCCCTCTCAGGCGCCTCTCCCGGCGGCCTCTCTTTCCTCCGCCCCCCAGCACGTACGGACGGCTGTGGCAGGAGTCGCGGGTGACCCTCCAGGAGCTGCTGGCGCAGGAGCTGACGGCGGAGCCGCCCACGCCCGAGCGGAGCCGGGCCGCCTTCCAGCCCACGGTGGCCACCCTCTTCGTGCGCTACGTGCAGACGGCGCGGCGGCTCGAGGCCTGCTACGACCAGGTGGTCCACCCGCAGAAGCGCCTGGTGCTCCGGCGGCTCCTCGACGGCGTCCTCGGGCGCCTCCTGGAGCTCAAGCAGCAGCTGGTGGAGCTGGACCTCTCCGAGTACCACTACCTGGACCACGTCCTGGAGGAGCTCAAGCTCACCCCGGTCAGGCCCCAGGCAGGGAGGGAGGGACCGGCGGGGAGGGGGCAGGGACACCGGCAACCCCCCCGCCCAAGAGTCCACTGGGTCGCTGACCCGCCGTGGGCGACTCTCCCTGAAGGCGGGAGCGAATCCTTCGGGGGGGGGCGGAAGAAGACCGCCTGTTCCCCGTCTGGGCCTCCCCGGAGGGGCGAGGCGCCCTTCCATTCTCCTCCGCTGCGGCCCGCCGGTGGCCTTGCCAGTCCGGTCCTGGCTAGCACGACTAACTCCCTGGCGGGGCTCCGCGGAGGGGGGGCGAGGAGTCGCAACTCCCGTCTCCGACCGCGGCCCCGGAGCCTCTCCCACATTCTCCTCCCGCCCCTTGCCCCTGCCTTTCTCTTGCCCCCCAGGCGGATCTGGAGGTGCCCATCCCCAAGTACTTCCTCAGCGAGCGCGCCAAGGCTCTGCAGGAGCGCCAGGAGGTGCTGGCCGGGCTCCTGACCCGCGTGGGACCCGGCAAAGACCTCGCCGTGAGCCCTTCCCTCCCTCCCTTTCCCCCCTCCCTCCCTCCGTCCCACGGGCCGGGCGCCGGGGGTCGCTGGCGGCCCCCCTACTTCCCCGCAGACATCACCGGGGCTGCACCCACTCGAGGCGGCGGCGGGAGGGGGCGCGTGCCAGGGACCCTCCCGCGCCGGTGCTGAGCGAGCCGCCTTTCCGCAGCCGCCACGGGCCCTGATGCCGAGGGAAGAGGCGGTGCGGCTGATCCAGATGGCGGAGAGGATGCGCCAGGGCCGCCTCCGGGCCCGCTTCATGTGGGAGATCCGACGGGACGAGGAGCGAGAACGGCGGGTGCGCGAGAGCGGTCTCTCCGAGCCCGACCGGCACGTGGCGGCCACCTGCATCCAGAAGGTCGGAGCCCGAGGGCGGCAGCGGGTGGCCGGAGGAGGGGCGGGAGGAAGTTTCTAAGGGCGAGTCTCTCGGGGGCAAAGGCCCCCTGCATGCTCCCGGCCGAGCGATCCCCCCGAAGGCCACCGGCCTCTCGCCGCGGCCAGGGAAAACGCCGGTCCGGGTGGACTGCGCCGGGGCTGGCGGAGGGGAAGGGCTGCAGGGCCACGACAGCCAGGGGGTCCCAAGCCTTGTCCAGAGAGCCGCCGCCGGAACCCCAGGGGGCGACCAGGGTCATTTTCATCTCACCAGGGTCCACGGGAGGCGCCTGTCGCCCCGGGGGTCCAAACCGGCTGCGGCCCTCTCTGCTTCTGGCGGGCACATCTCGGGGGCGCGCCGGCTCAGGGATGAGAAAGGGGTCAGGTGGGCGGGGATCCCTGTCTTGAGCCGCTTCGCCTGTGGGGAACCGATACCAGTTGTGACCCCCGTGGGGCTCGCCCCCCCCTGCTGCCGGCATTTCCGGGCGGCGAGGAGTCGGGTGGGATGGGAACGGGGGAGGCGGCTGTTGCTTTTCGAGGGGGTGGCTCTTTGGAGTGGCCCTGACCGGCCATCCCTCCCCACTTACGCCCGGCGCTCCTTCCATTCACGCCCCCCCCTGCAGATCTGGAAAGGTTACATCGTGCGAAGGCTGGCCAAGGCGGCGCGGCAGATGGAGATGACCTTCATTGGCATGGTGCGACCCCCCGCGCGCCACGGCCCCAAGCAGCCCCCTCCCCTCCTCCTCTTCCTCCTCCTCCTCCTCCTCCCGGGGCTGCCCCGCCCCAGCCCACCCCGCATGCAGACGCCCGCGCCCGGCGGCGGCGGCGGCGGCGGCGCTGGGACTAGAAGCCCATCCGGGCGGCCGAGCGGGCCAGGAGGACGCGGGCGAGGCGGCCCGCGCGGGTTGCAGGGCGAGGGCGCCCCGGGCCAGCCGGCTCGCTGTCCGCCTGGCCCGCCGTCCCCCTCGGTCCCGGGCGGAGGAGCCCCTTCGGAGGCCACTCTCGCCGCCTGCGCCTCCGCCCCCGCCCATGAGCGAGTGTTTAGTTCAGCGTTTTAAATAATTGTGTCCTCGGAATGATATTTAAAATCCATTTGGGGGCCAATGAGGCGGGAAAGTGACTGGGCGCCGCGGCCGCTGCCGGGCAGAGAAGCGCCGCGCGCGCCTATTACGAACCCATTACGGGGTAATTTAGGGAGCCCGCTCGGCTCCCGACTCCATTTCCCCTAATGGCCTCGCCCGCCCGCCTTCCCCGCCCCCCGGGCCTCCCCTTCCTCCTCCTCCTCGCCTCCCTCCCGCAGGAGATGGAGCCGCAGCTGATGGGCCCCTCGCCGGCCATGATCCGGGCCCAGTTAGGCGAAGAGCTGCGGCGCATGCGCCAGGCGGACTACGAGGTGGAGTACCGGGAGGCCTTGGACCGCGTCCGGGACACCATCTACGAGGTGGAGGGACCGAGCATGCGCGAGGCGCTCAAGGAGCAGCTCCGCCAGTGGTTCATCGAGTGCCGGTGAGCAGCGCCCCAAATGCTCCCCGCCCCGCTTAGGAGGCTCTGTGGGGCCCGGCGGCAGGCAGGAGGAGCTGGGGGGGGGTTCCCATGGGGTGGACGAGAGTCCGCTCCGGAATTTAGTCTGAACTCTGGAGTAGCCGTACAAGGTGCTTGCAGCTACCCCTGTCGCGATGGACTACTAAAGGCCTTCGCGGCCCGACCCCACCCGCGGCGAACGTCTGCTCTCGTTCAAAACGGCCTTCGCGACGGGTCCGCGGGGCGTGGCGGAGGGGAGCAGGGCGCCCCCTCCGCCTTCTCTCCCGCCCGGCTGGTGCTGACGCCCTCGTTCCGTGTCCCCTTCCTCTTAGTGACCTGACCGGCCGCTTCCCGGACTACCCGGAGGAGGGCGTAGGGGGCTGCGCCGTCCTGTTCGCCGAAAAGACCCCGGAAGAGGTAGGGGCGGGGGGGTAAGCTGGACCGGTGCCGGGCCGGCCTCTGCCTCTGCGGCTGGGGCTGAGCCTCCCCTCGCCCGGGCAGGTGAGGGCCGAGCTGGACCTGGCCGAAATCGAGGCCGAGAAGAAGAAGAAGAAGAAGGAGAAGGAGAAGGGCGGCAGGAAAGAGGCGGAGAAGGAGAGGGGCGGCAAGGAGAAGAAGAAGGACAAGAAAGCGGTGAGGCTCCGTGCCCGACCCCCCCCCGGGAGAGGGAGAGCGGGCTTGGAGGTCCGGGGCTCCTCGTCTTCCCCCCGCTCTGCACGAAACCGCGGGCGAGGCTGGGCAGGGCGCCTTCCTGCCTTGGGAGCCGCTAACCGGCTGGTGGTGGTGCTGTTGCGGAGGGTCTCCTCAGGAGGAAGACGAAGGCCTGACGCTCTGCCCCTCCAGGTTCCTGGGCGCCATCCATCAGGGCTGCCTCCAGTACACGGGTGAGTAGGGGGAGGAAGGGGCTGCCAGTTAGTCCCCCCGCCCCCACCCACACGTACTCCGGCTCCCCGGCTGTGCCCCTCGGAGGGACCCCTTTCCGGGGCCGCCTCTCCAGCAGCTATCTCCGCCCCGCGGGAGGCTGGACAGCCGTCGCTCCCTCACTCCCCCCCGCGAGGCCTATATGAGCCGGAGGGGGCCACGACTCACCGCGACCCTCCCTCCCGGAACTCGCACGCGCGGCCAGGCTGCTGGAGCGACCGGGACGAGGCGGTGAACTTCGAGCAGCGCTACCAGGAGGAGCTGATCAAGGCGGACAAGCGGCAGGAGGTGGAGGCGGAGATCCGGCTGCAGGTGGGCGCGGCGGGCAGGGGAGGGGAGGGTCCCTTCGGACGCTGGGCCCGACCTGACGCCGCCGCCGCCGCCGCCTGAGGGCTCCCCGCTCCCCTTACTGCCAGGTGGACGAGCTGATGCGGGAGGAGCTGCAGAACCTGCGCCGCGCGGTGGACCGAGAAGAGGCCCGGCCCGCCAAGGCCCGCAAGGCCCGGAGGAGCGCCAAGGTCTGATGGGGGGCGAGCCGAGCAGAGGGAGCCCCTTTCTGCCAAGGGCGCTGCATGGAAGGAGCCCTGCTACGGCCTCCTGCTCCCCCCATTGGAGGACGAGATTTATAAAACGGCTCCCCCGACTTTCTTCCCGCAGAAAAGAGGGAAGAAAGGCAAAAAGGAGAAGGATTTGACCCCGGACAGGTATGACTGGGGGGCGCCCTCTTCCACCCCGCTCCAGGGAGACCCTGCTGCTCCTAAGCCGGTGTCTGGCATCAGGAATGGGCTGGTGGAGGGCGAACAAGCTGGAACAATCCGGACGAGACAGAGGCGCTTTGGGCAGTCGAGGCAGACCGGGGAACAGGGACTCAGCCCGAGCGGAATGGGGCTGCCCTCCCCCTGAAAACGGGGCCCAGCACTTGGGGTGTCCTCCTGCACTGGGCTCCGAACCGGAGGCCCAGGTCTCTACGGCAGTCGAGAGTGCTTTTGCGCACTTGAAGCCTCTGCGGCAGCCGCTCCCACTGACTTCTCTGGGGTTGGGGTCACCCCATGGATCCTTTTCTGCCCAGGAGCTGGAATTCCGGGGGTCCCTGTGGACTGACGTGGGGACCTTCTCCTGGGCATCTCAGTTCACCTGCCTGACTGCCTGCGGAAGGACACGAATCTCCTTCTGTCATAGGAAAAATGGGGGCGGTGGTCCTACATGAAGCCATGTTGTCATGGAGAGAGGGGAGAAAGACAGGCAGGCACACTTCGGGGATGGCGTCCCTTCCGCTCGGGTTCCTGTTGTTTTAGTTGGGCATCTTGAACTCTTTTCCGGTACAAAACGGCCGAAGGGGGACCCGGCTTGGGGTTCTTGGCCAGCTTTCTTTAGAGGAGGTTTGCCACTATGGCCTTCTTCTGACACTGAGAAAGCGTGACTTATCCAAGGTAATCCAGGGGGTTTCTAGGGCACAGCGGAATTTGCACCCTGGTTCCCTGGAGCGTTAGGCCACACTGGCTCTGGTAAGCGGCTCCGGGGTCTAGCCAGGAAGACCCCTCCCCCGGTATTCCAGCTCTGGCAGAAGTCCCTGCCCGCCCCCCTGTGCCCACAAGAGCAGAAGTCCCACAGCCGTCAAACTCCCCGCCCAGCTGCCCCACCGTCAGACCGGGTGACTTGGGTCTCCTTGCCGCCCCCTCCTCCTACTCCCCCCCTCCAGAACGGTGGATTCTCTCTACGAGGAGCTCGTCCTCCACGGCATCATCAAAAAAACCCCGAAGGTGCAGCTGGCTGAGTACGCAGGTGCGCGGGGAGGGTAGCCCCCTTCTTTTGCTCCCTCCACACAGAGGCTGTCTTGTCGGAGGGGCACCCTTGGCTGAAGGCGGGGAGCGGTTTGGCACCATTGCCCTCCTTTGAGGCTGAGAGAGTGTGGGTTTCCGTGGCCGAGCAAAGGGGATCCCATCCCTGTTCTGCAGAGCTGTAGACCGAGGCTCAACCGGAACACCAAAGTGGCTGCGGCGGTGGGGATGGTAGCCGGGCTCAGAATACTGGGCCTGCGGGCTGGGTGGGCGCCGGCCGAGCGGAGGGTCTCTGCTGCAGGCGGAACTCCGGACGGTCTGCCGGTGGAGAGACGGTCAGACAGGGACTTCCTGGCCGAAGAGCTGGGTGCTCTTTTCCAGACCCCCGCCGGCCCTTTGAAGCAGAACCTCCGGGCCAGGGCAGGATACCGACACCTTCGCGGCTCTCGCGGCTGCGGGATGCTCGCCCCTTTGCTCGGGGCTGGCCGGCTGGCCGGCTCTTCCGTCCTAGTCCCGCGGATTCCGGCAGGGCGCCAAGCGGAGCGGCTCCGGACTCGGCTCCCGCCCGCCCGCCCCCCCTCTGCTTTTCGGTCACCGCCGTTTCTTCCTCGTCGCCTCTGACGTGCAGTCTGTTGCCCCCTTGATGCCCCCGCCTCCTTTGCCAAGCACTCGACGGGGAGCCCCTTGTCGGGGCCATAGGGGAGCTGTGCGCAGCGGGCCTGCTGCTGCCCCCATTTCTCCGCCCAAAGGGGGGAGACACAGACCCTGGGGCTGGCTGGGGGGCGGCGAAGGAGGCCATTCCTCTCCCTCTTTTCCCGCCCCCCCCCCAGGTGACTTCTGCTACCTGGGCTCCCTCCTGCGCCAGCAGCAGATTGAACCGACGCCCTCGGCGCTGGACGTCCGGCAGAACGTCGCTCTCTACGCCGTCCTGCGCCTGGGTAGGCCTCCCCGCGGCCTGCGCCGGCTGGCCGGCAGGCGCCCGGCGCCCTCCCCTCCGAAGGGCTGTTCCACCACCAGCCACCCTCCCCCGCGTACCGAGACCCTCTCGTCTCTCCCCCTGCCTTCTTACAGGGTCCTCTGCCGTGCACGAATCGGCCCCGCTGGTGAAGTCCGTTCTGCTGGCCGGCCCGGTGGGCACCGGCAAGAAGATGCTGGTGCACGCCGTCTGCACGGAGACCGGCGCCAACTTCTTTGACCTCTCCCCAGAGAACCTGGTGGGCAAATACCCGGGCAAGAGCGGACTCCAGATGCTGGTCCATCTGGTGCTCAAGGTAGGGGCCGCCAGGGAGGGAGGGACGTGGGCGGCAGGCGAGGAGAAAGGGGGGGCCACCAGGCGGATGTGGGAGGCCGAGGGCTGGGAAGGCCAGGCCTAGAGGAATGCGGCTCAAGCGCCCCTCCCCGTCCCTCTCCCCGCCCCCCGCAGGTGGCCCGCCTCCTGCAGCCCTCCGTCCTCTGGGTGGGGAACGCGGAGAAAACGTTTTACAAGAAGGTCCCAAGAGAAGAGAAGGAGGTGGGTGGTCCTTGGGGGGCGGGATTTTCTCTGCGCGACCTCCTTGTCCTCAGTTCCGGGAAGGGGCTAGAGCCGACCTCCTCCCACCACGAGCACCGCGGACCGGCACGCGCGGGAGGGGGTCTCATCTGCGTGGGCGGAGGGAAGGCTGTCTCGCCCCCGCAGCATGCCGGCGAGCCCAGGTCCACGGGGGAGAGGAGCGGGCCGGGAAAGGGGAGCCCCCTCCTTCGCCCGTCTTGGCCTCCCTCCCTCCAGCTCGACCCCCGGCGCCTGAGGAAGGACCTGCCCCGGGCGCTCCACCTGCTGAAGCCCGGCGACCGGGTGCTGCTCATGGGCACCTCCGACAAGCCCTACCTGGCCGACGTGAAAGGCCTCTGCAAGACCTACGAGCGGATCCTCCTCGTTCCCCGACCGGACTACGCCTCGCGCTACGGTGAGGGGCGGCGCAAGGACAGGGTGGGCGCGTGCCGGCGGGCCTTGTGCCTTGAAGAAGGAGGGGGGCTCCCAGAACAGAGCTTGCGGGACGTGCAGGCTGGGAAGGACCCCCAGGCAGGACCTCCAGAGCCTCCGCAGCCCCCTCGCCGGGTGGGTAGTCTAGGAGAATCCGCAGGCCAGAAACGGAGAGAAGCCCACCGCCCCAGTCCCCAGCCCAGGGAGCCTGCCGTCGAGGGCGTGGAGGTGCCTGAGGCCACGGGGCAGAAGTCTCCCTCTGCTGGCTCATGGCGGGCGAGGCGCCCACCCGAGCACTAGGCTCTGCGGGGCAGAGGCGCTCTGCGGGTCCGCGGGAGGGGGCGGATCCGTGGGTCCCCTCCCTCCGAACTCTTCCGAAGCGACGCAGCCTTTCCTTTTCCTGTGAGTGAGGGCGGGAGCCGGTGTGGTGGGACTGCATCTCCCACGGTGAGGAATGATGGGGTTTGCAGTCCAACCGCATGTCGAGGACCGGCACAAGGCGCGGGAGCCGCGGCTGGCAGGCCGGGGGTGGGGCGGGGGCAAAGGAGAGGAGCAGAGGCCTTAAAATAAACCCTCCCCGCCGCCTCCCCAGTGGCCTGGCAGCGGTTGATCCAGAAGCACGGCGGCGCGGTGACGGCAGGCCTGGACCTGAGCGCGCTGGCCAAGGTCTCCGACGGCTACAGCCAGGGCAGCATGGCGCGGGCCGTGCAGGCCGTGCTGAGCGAGCGGAGGCTCCTCCAGCTGCCCAAACGGCCCCTCCACGCCGGAGAGCTCCTCCAGATGCTGGCCCGCTCCGACCCTATCTACCCAGAGGAGGAGCAGCTGCTCAAGGTGCTCGGACCCTCCCCCTCCCCGCCTCAGCCCCGTCTGGACAAGGTTGGGGCCTCTCCTGCGGGCCCCATCCAGTGCTGAGCAGGTAGCGCGGGGGAGAGTTCCTCCGGCCGGCCCTTAACAGGGGGCCCTGAGCCCACCGGCAAGAGACACCCGCCCGCGAACTCCGTGGGGGAAGGAGAGAGAGAGAGCAGAGCTCCCCCGGACCTTGGACTTGGTCTGCCTCGCCCCTTGGGAGTTTTCTGCAGGCCCTTTCCAGGGTCCCCGCTGACATAAGGGCCCCTTCCTCAGGGGCTTCTGCTGCAGCCACACGGAAGGAAAGGCCCCCCTTGGCTCCTTCTTCCTCCTCTTTGGCCATTCAATGTTCCCCCCTCCCCCGTGCCTGTTGGGAATTAAGAGTTTCCCAGGGTGTTAGCCCTGTTGGGAAACTCTTTGAGAGCTGAAACCCTAAGCTTCCTTTTAGCAGAGTAGCAGAAGACCCGTGTCTAAATTTGTGTATGGCTTTTCTGATCTCAAACTGACTGAAGAAATAAAACAAATGCAGGCAGCTTCAGGTTGCAAACTTAGAAAAGTTTACTAATTGTAGGAAATGAGACTAAATCTGTAAGGGTTCAGCCTTCATTTAGCAGAGTTATGCAGAAAAGCGGTTAAAAGCTTGTTCAATGATTTGCGGCTTGGACTGCTTGATCCAAATAAATACAAACGCATAGGTAGCTTGGATAAAAGACTTAAAGACTTTACCAATGGCTTTCATTTACATCTGTACTGATAGCCTTCTACTTGACTAACTAGTGAATAAGTATCTTCCGTTTAACTCACCATCCTGCTTGATGGGATGCGAAGCATGCAGAGTTCAGAGAATAGCAGCCATGAGGACGAACAAAGAAAAAGAGAAGCAAAGATGTCTCCAAGAGGAGGGTCTTAACTTTTAGGACTGATGACCTAAGCACAGTCCTGGGTCACATGATCTAATCACCTGAGTACTGAAGGTATTTATGATCATGCAATAAAAGACAGAGAAAGGCAAATGGAGAAGATCTGGCATGCAGAGACAAAAGGAAACCCTATCTGGGTATTCCCACTTGTTGTAGAAACAAGATGCGGGGGAGAGAGAATCCTGGAATTTTCCAACACTAATGACTTCTACATTTACATATATATATATATATATTGGGGAGCCTATATCCTAACTAGGTAATGAATAGTAGTAGCTTCCTTCTTAACTCAGGGTGGGAGATGAGGAAGTGGAAGCAAAAATGGAGGATAAGAGAGAATGCTGAGAAGGTGTATCTTTCTTTTATAAGACTGATGACCCAAGCAACAAACCTGGGTCACATGATCTGATAACCTGTACACCAAAGGTATTTAAGATCATGCAATTAAATGACAGAAAGGCAAATGGTGGAGCCCTGGCACGCAAAGAGAAAGGAAGCCCTATGCTAGCTATGTCCACTTACTCTAAGAACAAGATGGTGGGAGAGAGAATGCTGGAATTTTTCCAACAATGTCATACTCCCCTGGGATGACAGAGAGGGCGAGGACCAGTGGGAGGGAGGGAGGGAGGGTGGCCCCCATCCTTCGAGCCCCCCCTTTCTGCTCAGGTGAGTTCTGCTCTTGGGTATCTTTCTGCAGGAGTGGTACTGCAAGACCCCCCTGGGCAAGAGGAAAATGAAAGAAGAGGAGGAGCGGCTCAAGGCGGCTGAAGCCAAGGACAAGAAGAAGAAGAAATAGCTGGCAGCAGAGGGGGGAGGACTCCATGGCGGGGGGGCAGCCACAGAAATGGAGGGGCGTGAGAGAGGTGTGCGTGTATGTGGGCATGCACTGTCTGCACACGTATGTAAACAATTCCTTGTTTCCATTTCTCTATTTGTGCAAGAATTTGAAAAACACTAAAGCAATTCAGAGAAATCAGGCCATGTGGTTTGAATCCCCCTGTATTCTAAACACTCCATCTTGAATATTGCCATAATCAGGAAAGATGATGAAAAGATGAAAACAGAAGGCAGGTGAATGATAGCAAAAGAAAGCAGAAAGTTCTGCACCCTAAAACAAGCTGTGGTTCAGTCCCAACTGATACGCACAACCGGGGAGTCTCCTTCCTGGTGAGGCACTGATTTGAGGCTGACCTGAAGCCATTTCCGTTTCAAATTCCATTTCCATTTCAAATGTGCCAATTTCTGCCAGTCACAGAAAACAGGCAAAGAAATACAGAAGTGGGCATGTGTACCCCAAAACAAGCCTCAGGTCAACCCAATTCACATCCGGTGCCCCCTAGGAAGCAGATGGGACCTTTCCAGGCTGCTACAGTTTAAAAAAAAGGGGGGAGAAAAAAGGCAGAATTCTATAGCTCGAAGAGCCATGGAGTCCAGCCCCCTTCTGCCCTGCAGGAAGACCCCACCCAAGCCCTCCCTTTGACAGATGGCCACCCAGCCTCTGTTTAAAAGCCTCCAGAGAAGGGGACTCTGCCACACTCCGCTGAGGAGCAGTGGATTCCACTCTCAAACTGCTCTTACCCAGAGAAAGTTCTTCCTCATGTTTACCTGGAATCTCTTTTCTTGACCTTTGAAACATTGCTCCATGTCTGAATTTCTAGAGGAGTAGAAACAGGCTTGCTCCATTCCCCCATATGATACCCCTTCACATATTTGAGCATAGCTATCTTGTCACCTCTTAACCTCCTCTTCTCCAGGTTAAACATCCTCAGCTCCCTAAGCCCTTCCTCACAGCCCTTCTTGGCTACCAGGCCTTTTACCATGTTGGTCTCCCTCCTCTGGACACTTTCCAGCTTGTCCATATCCTTCCTGAAGGTGGTATCGAGAACCAGAGACAGGATTCCAGGTGGGGCCTGACTAGAGCAGAATGGAATGGTACTGTCACTTCCTTTGACCTAGACACCAGACTCCTATTGATGCAGCCCAGAATCACATTGGGTTTTTTAGCTGCTGCATCACACTGCTGACTCAGGTTCATCTTGTGGTTTACTAAGACCACATGTACTGTGGTCAAGTAGGTGTCACCTATTTTGTATCTGCTCTTTTCATTTTTTTATTGCCCAAGTGTAGTACCTTACATTTCTCCCTGTTGAAGTTCATTTTGTTAGTTTTGGCCCAACTCTCTAATCTGTTAAGATCATTTTGAATTCTGGTCCTGTCCTTTGGGTGTTAGCTATCCCTCCCAATTTGGTGTCATCTGCAAATTGTGCTAAAAGACATTCAAAGGGGGCTTACCATGCCTTTTTCTGCGCAGTACCAGTGTTAGCTTCGGAGCCCCTGCCCTTGTCTCTCAGAGCCCCCTCCAGTACCACCCCACCTGCTGCAGCGGCTGCCCAGCAGCTGTTTGGCCCACTGAGTCCCACGCCTCAGCAAAAGCCGGTCTTGATGTGGGAGACCCCCCCCCGCAGCACTGCCGTCTTCAGCATAGCCACTTGACTCACAGGAGCAGGCAGTCCCACCACCACAGAAAGACAGTCCCACTGGCCTAAAGCTCTGTTGTCCGCCCGGGTATTGCTTTGGGCCAGTGGGCTGGGCAGTGCTGGTGTCGCACTGGCTACCGGAGGGATGGGAGGACTGGTGCCCCGAAAAGCCAAGGCCGTTTGCAAGAGACAGGAGACTGGAGCGCGGCAGCTTGATCTGAGCAAGGGGGTCCTCTGGGAGGCAGGAGAGGGAGAGTGTACCCATGGCCTCCAGGAGGCCCCTGGTGCTCCCGGCAGCCCCTCCTGAAAAACCGGCCCTTTGGGGGAGTAACTGCCAAGGATCGTCCTCTTTGCCCCGGGGGAAGAGCAGTCACGAGACCCGGTTCTGCCTCGGAGTGTGCGAGCCGGAGGAGCCTCTTTTCTCGGGCGAGGGGGAGGAGGAGCGGCGGCCCTGCGCGCGGTCCTTCGGGAATCCACGGGGCCGGGGAGGTATTCCTGGCTGTCAGGAAAGGCAGCATAGACGCCAAGCATCACTAATGATGGTGGTGGACCCTCTGTGCATGCTCGGAAGCGCCCATCACTTCCCTTGGTGCAAGCGGAGTCTGCCCGTGGCTCGAAAGGTTAAAGCTATTTTAGGAGCTGATGACTAACGGGAGCACGGCTGGCAGGGTGGATATTTATACCTCCCGAGTCAGGCTGGGGGCACGGGGCGGGCGGGCGGGCGGGGAGAGGGGGCCGTGCGAAGAAGCGCCCAGCTCCTCAAGAGCCGCGCCGCCGCCGCTTCTCCTCCTCCTCCTCCTCCGAGGAGTCCTACCCCGAGACGCTCGGGAGGGGACGCCCATGTCGCGGCCCGCCTGCTCCTCCAGGTGGCGCTCGGGGGGCTGGAGAAGGACTCGCAGCCGGGGCGCCGGGAGGGTACCAAGGGGCCGCGCCTCCCCCCGCAGGCCCCGAAGCGGTCACCTCCCGGCGGAGGGGCCCCCGCAAGGAGCCCCTGGAGTGCCGGGACGTGGTGGTCCAGAACGCCCTGTACACGGGGGACGTGGCCCAGGTGCGGCGCCTCTTCTCCGAGGGAGCCGAGGTGGATCTCGTCATCCAGGCCAAGAGCCAGGACCCGCGCTGGACCAGCCAGAAATGGGGTACGGAGAGTCGGGGGAGGCGCGGCTGGGTTGAGCTGGGGGGCGTGGGAGAATCGGGAGCCCTGTGGGAAGTGGGCACTTCCGGGAACCTGAGGAGGCGACCCGCCGCCCGGGGAGTGAGGGCGTGAGGAGAGGAGCTCCGTTGGAGGGGACGAAGCGCCACGGGCCCGTCTCGCCCCCGCACGTGCCCCTCTGCCCTCTCCGGCCAACGCAAGAGAAGAGAGGAGGAGGGGGGGCACAAAGCAGGTTAACTCGACCTCAGGCGGGGGCTGCCACCAAAGGAGCCGCCGGAGGACTGACGGACGGGCAGACGGGGGGCTGGGAAGGAAAGGGCGCGTCACCTCACGCTCTCCTCCCTCCGGAGGGCCTTTAGGGGATTTGTTCCGCTGAGCTCTTGGGTGGGACCGGATGACCCCTGGGTGCCCCTTCCCACCCTGTGCCTCTACGACAGTTCAGGAGACTTCGTTCGGAGGCGGCGATCTTGCTTTATGGATGCCCTTTCGACGCCGCACATCCGTCAGGCGCGCACTGGGTTTCTCAGCGGATGGACGGGATTTTAAGGGGTGGGGTTGAAGGTCCGTCTCTGCTGGAGAAGCTGCCGAGTCAGAGCCTCTCTCCCGGATCTCCACCAGTGTTGTTTGTCTGCCACACTTCCACTCCGCAGGGCCCTCGAGGCTGCAAGCTGTGGCTGAAAACACCGGAAGCGAACATTCAAAGAGGAAAACGTGTACAAGCAGACGTAACCATTTCCCCAAAACAGTTTTGCACCCCCGATGGTTGCAGGAGACAGAGCAGCTGCGCCGAAGGCCACAAGGCAGCCTGGCCCTAGCTGCGGTTCCAGGCGGACATAGTCGAGCTGGACACACGCGCCCAGAGGGGGGCGTCTGAAGTGGTCAAAGGCCGGGAAACAGTGAGGCCCCCCGAGGAGCCGCCGAGGCAGCTGGGGATGTGGAGGGAAGAAGGTTAAGAGGGGTCAGCATAGCCGTGTTGAAATAGCCCAAGGTCTCTCGTACGGAGGGCGAGGCAAACTCGTTTTCCGCTGCTCCGTACGCGAGGACACTGCAGAGCAAGGGCTTCCGACTTCGCGAGGGAAAGAGGTTTTCCTGACGCTAAGCGCAACTCCACTGTGCAATTCGCTGCTGCCTCTGTGGAGTGTGGTGGAGTCTCCTCCTTCTTTCTCGGTTGTTAAAGAGAGGCTGGACGGCTGTCTGTCAAGGAAAGGCTGCTTGGATGGCGTCTTCCTGCATGGCAGAAGGGGGGTGGACTGGATGGTCCTTCGGGTCCCTTACAGCGCCAGGATTCTATAAATCCGAAACTCGGCAGGACTGGAGCCAGGCCGAATTCCCGCGGGGGGCGAGGGAGTTCCACAGCCAGGATGCTCCAACACGGAAGGCCCGCTCGGGGGTAACCATCAGTCGAACCTTGCCGGCGGAAGCCTAGGTGGGGAGGCGGCTGGCTCTCTCGGCCCGGCAGATCGCCGGCTAGCGAGGCGGTGTCCAGGGCTACTTCTCCCACCGCAGGGTCGTGACCGGCGGGGTGCCCGAGCAGGCATGGACTCATCCTGCGCCCCCCCATCACGAGTGGGTCCTTGCCTGCGGAGCGGCTCTGACCCCCCCTTCGGTCTTCTTTCTGACTGGGTCGCATGCAGGTACGGGCACCGAGCTTTCCTTGCGCGCGTTCCTTTCGCCGCTCACGCCGGCCCGGTAGGGATAGTTGCCCGGTAGGTTTAGGGAAGGGGGCGCCGCCGGGCAAACTCCGTGTCCGAGCAAAACGACGACGGGAGGTAGCCGCCGGCCCCGGTGGGACTCCGCAGGACACTCCGGGGGCGGGGCCGGGGGCAGGCGCGCGGCAGCCGAGTCGGCTTCTCTCCCTTCCGCCGGCGCGTCTCCTTTAAGCGGCTCTTCAGGCCGCCGCGGGTCACAAGGCCGCCCCAAAATAGAACCGCGTGCGCCGGGCTCCGGACAGAGGGGCAGCGAGAAAGCGCTGCCCTCAGCCCGGGAGCGAGGCGCCCGCAGGGCCATGGAGCCCATCCCGACGCGGAAGGCGACGGGCCCGGCCCTGGCCTTCTGGCGAGCCCTCCTGGCCGGCGACGGCTGCGCCATCCTCTGCCTGCTGGGCGACCCCGAGAGCGGCGTGGGTCCCAACTCGGTCTTCGACACCAGCGACCTGGACGAGTGGAAGAACTACCGCAGCAACGCCCGCTGGCTTAGTGAGGAGCCCCGGGGACGGGGCGGGGACAGTCCGGCCGGGGAGGAGCAGCGGCGGGGGGGCCACGGGAACCGTCTGTCCCCAAAGCTCCGCCCTTAACCTCCCCCGCCGGCTGGACCGGGCCTCGGCAGGAAACGCTGGCCGGGGAGGGGGCAGTTCTGCTGACCTCCCTCCCTCCCTCCCTCCGCAGGGATTTGGGCGTTGACCTACGAGCAAGAGCTGACCACCCCACTCCACGTGACGGCCAGCCGCGGCCACCTGGACTGCCTGCGGCACCTGCTGCTCCGCGGGGCCGAGGTGGACCTGGCCCCCGGCGGGCAGACGGCGCTCCACGAGGCCTGCGCGGCGGCCACCACCGACTGCGTCCGGCTCCTGCTCTCTTTCGGCGCTGACCCGGAGGCCGTCTCGGAAGAGGGACTGCGGCCGCTGCATCTCTGCCGGAGTCCCGGCTCCCTCGAGTGAGTCCCCCGGGGTGGCTGCACGGCGGGCGGGCGGGCGGGCGCTGACCGAGGCCGGCTGTCCTGCTGAGGAGGCGGAGGAGCCGGGGTGGGGGAGAACAGTTCCTTCTCACGCACGCGGTGGTCGCTCCCTCCCCCTCTCTCCCCTCCCCTCCGGAGCAGGTGCGCGCGCCTCCTGCTGAGCCACGGAGCCCAGGTGAACAGCGCCTCGGAGGAGGAGGAGAAGGAGGAGACGCCGCTGCACGTGGCGGCCCGGCTCGGCCTGGCGGACCACGTGCGGCTCTACCTGCGCCACGGGGCCGACCTGGAGGCGGCCAACGCCGAGGACCAGACGCCGCTCAACGTCGCCTGCGCCCAGTCCCCCCGCCCCAGGCCGCCGGCCACTACTACGAGGTCTGCCGGCAGCTGGTGGCGGCGGGGGCCCGGGTGGACGCCGCGGACCGGGACCGCCAGCGCCCGCTCCACCAGGCCTGCAAGGCGGCCAACCACCGTGTGGTGGCGCTGCTTCTCGAGCACGGCGCCAGCGTCAACATCATGACCTACAGCGGCGGCACCGCGCTCCAGCTGGCCCTCCAGGTGGCGGCCTTTCGGCTCGAGCACCGCCCGGAGCTCGTGGTGCGCGACCTCCTCAACCACGGCGCCGTCCGCGTCTGGCCTGGGGCCCTGCTCAAGGTGGGTGCCGCAGAAACGCGGGCGCGAGGTCCGGCGCGCAGCTCAGGATCCCTGCTGCATTGGGGGTGCCGGGGGGTGCCGGGGGGTGGGGGAGGGCTGGCCCCTCGGGCAAGGTTTTGTTTTGTTTTGTTTTTGTACTGCAGTGCGTGTCCGCCTTCACCTGCAGGCCAGAGACCATCCCCGGGGCCTCCCTGGTGCTTTAAAGGCGCTGCGGCGTTGAGGGTGGAGGGCTGAGCCTGTTTCAGGGTTCCTTGGTCGCTCTCCTCCCATGTGGACCCACGAGCTGACTGGGGCTTCTGGGAGAAAATCTGTGGGGGCCTAATCCTGCAAAGAAGCTCCCCGAGCAAGGGGGGTGTCCGCTAGGCAATGCCTTCCGCGCTGTCCGTCGTCTCGTCTGCTAGGGGGCGCTTTCCCTTCCTGGCTGGCCTAAGGCCAGTCGCCTCCCCCCACTTACTCCTCTTCTGCAGCAGCCCCCTCCCGGCCTTGGCAGATAGGTCCCGCTTTGGAAAGGGCGCTGAACGGCGGGGCGCCCTCGAAGGCCTTTCCCCCTGCGCTCCAGGAGGATGGTTCGGGTCAATGGCGCAATCTTGCCAGCGCTCAGGATGCGGATTGCGCTCAGAGAGAGGCGCAGCCGGGGCCGCCAGCCTCCCTCTCCTCCTGGACCCAAAGAGGGCCAGAACGGAGGATAACCCGCCTTCTCCCCTCCCGTGGCCAGTCCAGAGTCCGGTGCAAGGGAACAGGAGAATAAATGGAAGCGGCCCCAAGGGCTAGGTAGGTCAACTCTTTCAGGCAGCGAAGACGTGGCAGCCTCGGTTTAAAGACTTCCGAAGCAGGAGAGTCGGCCGCCTCCGAGGAAGAAAGAGCGGATCAGGCCCATCTCTGGGGAGCCGATTAAGGGAGCTCCCGCGGAGGGAGGCGACACGGGGGCTTTCCTGGGCCTCCCGCCGCCCCCGCGCTGTTCCTCCGCTTCACCCGCCTGGGCTTCCCGGCTTCTTTCCTCTTTACTCATTTTCCTCGCATCTCTCTCCGCACCTTCCCGATCCCGCAGGTCGTGCGCCATTGCTGCGTCTCCCCCCGCACACTCGAGGCGCTGCTTAACACCTACGAGCGGGTGCCCGTGACTGAGGAGTGGGTAGACGCAGTCCCGGAGGAGTTGGTGCAGGTGAGCCCGCGCGCAGAAGCCTCTCGGAGAGCGAAGCCCCGGAAGGCCCCAGTTCCGGGAAGCGGCGGTCTGGGTCGAGACCGGGGAGCAGGAGCGGGGAGAAAGGTCTCCTTTGCCCCGGTGCTCCCGAGTAAGTCCCAGGCCGAAGCTGCAGCGGGCAGGGGAGAGAGAGGGCGCCCCCCGTGCGGTTCAGCGCAGGTAGTGAGGGAGGTCCGCGGTAGGGAGACCCTTGGTTCCGCGGCCTCACGGGCGCCTCTCCGCTGTCCCTCTTTCCCTCCCGCCCGCAGACGCACCGGCGCTTCTTCCAGTCGCTCTTTGCGCTGGGCCAAGGCCCCCGCGCTCTCCAGCACCTGGCCCGCTGCGCCCTCCGGAGCGCCCTGGAGGGCCGCCGCCTCCCGCAGGTCCTGCCTGAGCTACGCCTCCCGCCGGCCCTGCACCACTTCCTGCTCCTCGGCTTCGAAGACGTCCTTTACTAGTCGGAGAAAAGGGGGTCCGGAGGAGCTTCGGCATCAGTACCTCCCGCCCGAGAACTGGGTCAGGCAAAGCAGAGCCAGATCTGTCCCTTTGCTCCTCTGGACCACCGCCCCTGGCCCGGCGAAGGAAACCGCGACTGCTGTGCGCCGGGAGCGGGGGAAAGAATCGGCGCGCCCCCGGGACCCTCTTCTCCAGAGAGGGGAGCTGAAGGCGGGCGGGGGCCCTACCCCAGCTGTCCCGCCAACCTCAGCTTCGAGAGGGCGGGGAGGGATCGGACCCTTCGCCGGAGGAAGAAGAGAACCGGAGCCCGCCGCCTTCCTGGCATGGCCTGGGCGCGGGAGACTCTGGATAGGCTTCCCCGCCTCCCATCCAGCAGAGGTCCGGCGGAGGGGGTCTGTTCTCCCTCGGGTGCCCGATTGAGGAACGCGCCCTCGCCCTGGATGGGGGGGGGTGGCTCTCTGCAGAGGCGCCCATGGTGGAACAAAGGACCCTCCGTGCTGCTGTGCTCTCCCGGGTTCGTGGGCCCCTCGTGCTGGGCTTGAAACGGACCAGAGACTCCCGGCGCCCCGGCACCTCGGTTCCCTTAGCCTTTTAGGTTGGCTCTTGTTTGCAAACCGCCGCTTCTTTGCTGTCTTCAATAAAGCAGGACCTTCGGTGGGAAGCCGATGTCCGACTGACCGTTTTCTTGCCCCCCCCGCCGGTCCCTGGCAGTCGCTTCTCCAGAGGTCGAGCCTCGGACGGGGACGCGCGTTTTGGGCGGTTGGAGACGTGAGGGTCGTCCAAGTGCCCTCCTAGCTCTTTGGGGACTTTTTCTGCTTTGTCCGCGACCTGTGCCCAGGGAGAGCCGCGGAGCCGCCCGAAGCCGCTACCAGACCTACAGCTCCCCGTTGGCTCAGGCGAATTTGGGGGAGCCACAGTTTGTTTTGGGTGGCTTACCTTTCTTTCTGCCCGCGTTTGCGGCCAGTCTTTCGCAGGAGCTGCCGCTCCGAGATTCCCCGCGCCAGCAGAGCGAGTCCAAGCGGCGTGGCGCGCTGCACGTTTTCGGGCACACAGGGGCTTGTACTGGTTTGTCCCGCTCGTCCGGAGTCGTGCTGCGTTGGGGCGCGGTTTCCAGAAACGACTGTCCGGTTCGGAAAGGCTCACGGGGGCTGAGGCGGGCAGCAGGGGCCGGGCCCCCCTCCCTTCTGGGGACACTGGAATGCGCCTGCGCGTCCGGCTGATCGTAGGGAAGCCGGGCGAACTTCCGCGGAACGATTTGAAGTTTACAGACAAGCTCGCGGCATGTGGGGATCTGGAAACCGACTCTGGCCCCGCCCCAGTGGTGGGGGTCGCTGGTGCTCCTTCTCCACCTTCCTCTACCCCTCCCCCTCCCCCTCGCCCGCAGACCTTCGGCAGAGAGCCCTGCGGGATCCAGCCCCCCCGCGGCCGGGAAGTTATCTGAAAGTAGAACTTGCCAGCCGGGACGGGTGGGGGAGAGAGGGGAGATGCTAAAGGCCTGGAGTGGTGGGCTGCTCCCGGGGTCTGTCCGTCCCCGCCCTCGCCCTCCACCGCTAGGGCGCCCGGCCAGGTCAGTGAGAAGTAGTGCGGCCGCGAGGGTCGTGCTTGGTCTTCTGCAGCAAATGCCCCCCTTTCTCCGCCTGGAAGAATCGCTCCCTCCCCGCGCACACCCAGGCATTTCCACGCTCCCCGGGACGCCTCTTTCCGTCTTGTTTTTGGAGATGGAGTTACAAGAGCTACCCGAGGGATGAGGGAGGGGCGGCCGCGCAAATAGACCCCAGCCCCGCCCTTCCGTCTGGACCAGCGGAGGGGGGCTTGCGTTGGCGGGAGAGAGAGGAACCCCTCTTCACGAGGCGGAAGGGGGAAACCAACCTGCCCCTTGGACATCTCTTTCTCAAGTGACGGTTCCACCCAGCCGCCGTCCCCCCCCGGCACTACGGCAAAATCCAGTTCCTCCAAGGTTTTCCAGGGGACCCGCCGCCCTCCTTCCTTCCCCCGCAACCCTCGCCCTCTCTCCCCGCGGAGCATCTGGTCCCGCCCCACCCCACAAAAGGCCCTTGTACGCTGGCGGGGGGGGTCCTTGGGTAATTGGCCCTCATCAATCACTGGCCATAATGGCTGATGAGGCGGGAGGGGCGGCGCCTTCCCAGGGGCCCCCTCGGCCACTCCAGTGGGAACCCGCCGCTGCCGTTCCCTGGCAGGGCCGGCGCGCGGGCGGGCGGGGGCTCTAGGGGCAACTGAAGCGGAATGTGAAGAAGATGGATGAGCCCCGGGCGGGGGGGCGAAGGAGGAGGGAGCGGGGGAGGGGAGGGGAGGGGAGGGCGGGAAGCAGGGAGGCAGCGAGGCGCCCCTTCCTCGCCCTCCCCATCCCCCGCCATTGCCATCTCCTCCCCCTCCGCGCCCGCCCGCCCACCTTCTCGGCAGAGAAGCGCCAGCCAAGCGCCGGGCGCGGCACACGGAAGCAGAGGCACACGGGCCGGCGGGCGGGCGGGCGGGCGGACCGCGGCGGCGGGTCCCTGGATGACCCAGCTCTTCGAGAGGCGACCCCGCGGAGCATCCCGTGCTCGCCGCCGGTGGACACGCGCGACTACCGACGGCGCGGCCGACACCCGTCCGCCGCGGGCTGAGCCTGGCGCCCAGCGGAGCTCCGGCCGGACAGCCCGACCGCGGGTAGCTCCAGGGAGCGGCTCGCGGGCGGGCGGGCGGGAGCCATGCAAAGACCCGGAGGCGGCGGGGGTGCGGGCGGCCAGGGCGCGGCCTTCTCCATCGACTCGCTGATCGGACACTCGCCGCCGGCTCCGCGCTCGGGCCCGCTCCTCTACACGGGCTACCCTATGTTCATGCCCTACCGGCCGCTGGTGCTTCCTCACGGACCTCTGCAGGCGGCGGCGGCGGCGGCGGCGGCGGCCGGGCTGCCCCCGCTGGCCCCGCTGGCCTCCTTCGCCGGCCGCCTCTCCAACTCCTTCTGCGCCAGCCTGGGCCAGGCTGTGCCCTCCATGGTCGCCCTCACTACCGCCCTGCCCAGCTTCGGGGAGGCCCCGGACGGTTTCTACCCCGCCCAAGAGCTCCCGCCGCCTCCGCCGCCTCCCGCCGCCGGGAGAGGAAGCAGCGCGGAGCCCCAGCTGGGCCGCCGCCGGGGCGCCGGTGCCGAGAATCCGGAGGCAGAAGAGCTGCTCACGCCGCTGGGCCGCGGCCAAGGGTTGGCGGAGGCGCCCCTCCACTTCCCAGAGCCCTTCCCCGCACTGGCAGGTGGGTGCGGCAGGCCGATAGGAGGTGGGGTCGGGGCCGCGGCGTCACGGGGCCGGACCAGCCGGCGGCAGGAGGCGCAGACTTTTCTGTCGCCCGGAAAAGTTTCCTCCGAAGCGGGGAACAGGTTCCAGAGGGGGAGAGAGACCCCCGCCGGCGGAGGGGGAAGGCAGCGGGAGAGCGCTGCCCCAGGCCATCGAAGGGGCGGGAGCAGGGTCGCCCGCGGCTGTTCCCTCCCCCGCCTCCACCAGTCCAGCGAGACCTTCTGAACGGTCCTCGCCCCACACAGACCCTCTCCGCAGCAGCGTTCTTCCAGGTGGGCGGACGGATAGACGGCTTCTGAGCCTTGGAGCTGGCGATCGGAGAGGGGCCTCGCTCTTCCTTGGTACTGTCCCGCTCCGGACCCAAGTAGAGCGGATCTGCCTGGGGGGGGGTCTAAGGCGCGCTTTCCACAGTGGACGGGGATGGAAGAGCCCGGCTTGAGCGGGAGCCTCTCCCCTGTCGCCGAACTGGGAGGGTGGGTTCCGGCATTTCCTGTTCCCGGGACGGCCCCCCTCCCCTTATAGAGGTTCCGCGCGCTTTTACAGGGAGGGAAACCAGGGAGGTAAGGAGAAGTCGCTAACCCTCTCCAGTATTCCTGGGGAAACCAGAAAGAAGCCCATTTTACCGCGGAGAAGTGGGCTTCATCCCCCGAATCTCTCAGCTGTTCTTGGGTCGGGTCCATGCGCTGCGGGGCGGTCTTATCGCTTGGCCTCCGCTTTCTCGGGAGCCTCTTCCGCCAGCGGTGCCGGGGCATCCTTGGGCCGGACAGGGAACCCGGCGGCGGAGGGGGAGGAGGGCCCATCTCTCCGCTTGAAATGCAACTCCCCTGCAGTGCGTGGTCTCCTGTTTTCGGGGCTCCTCGCTTGTGCGCCTGGAAGGGCTCCCCGATCCTGTCCCTTCTACCCGCGAGACAGGCTCCGTCCTTCCCTTCCTGGGCGAACCAAATGGGGATGCGTGGGATGCCCCCTCCCGACGCCGAGTCGGGCAGGGTTGGGCTCCATCGAGCCTTCGGCTGTGCAACTGACCCCCGGATCGAGGCGGGACCGGGCCGGTTTCTCGATCATGTGTTCGGCAGGGACTTCCCTTCCTTCCGGCTCTTGCCGTTCCAAACTGAGTCGTCTTCGGGGCAGAGCACTCTAGAGCCAGCATTTCAGGAGAAGAGGAAAGGGTCTTCTGGTGGGAAAGGTCTATTCGGCTGCCGAGGCCCTGCCTGCTTCTCCCAGTCCCATCGCCCAGACCACCGAGTCCCCTGTTCAGCCCTTTCCGAGCACTTCGAGTTCAAAGAGCTTCCCGCTGCAGTCCCTCAGTGCGCGTTCACCAGAAGGGCCCCGCTCCATCGTTCAGAAGGGGAGTTACACCTGAGTAGGCCTGTACAGCGGCATTGTGTGTGTGTCGGCGGCACCCGCCTAGCTCTTCAGCTGAGATGCGCGCTGGCCTCACGAGTTTATTTCTGATCAGGGCCGCCCGTGAGTTCGCGTGGGGGCCACAGCATTTTGGCGGGCGCGGTCCGGATCCAATGGCCCTGGTCCCCTCCCCGAGTTTTAATTTGTCAGAGACCCCCGGGAATGAGCTCCCCAGGACGAAGAGATGAAGGGAGGGAGGCGCAGGAGACGGGAGAGTCCGGACTAGAGTTGTCGCTGCGAGCCTTCACACCTTTTCTGATTTATGGTGACCCTAAGGCGACCCTGGGGAGTCAGCGGGTGGGGAGGTTTGAGTGTTAGGCTGGGACTTTGGGAGCCAGGGTTGGAAAATGGTAATCCACTGCGCGACCTTGGTCAAGTCACACTCCCTTAGCCTCGGGGAGGCAAAGAGAAACCCCATTTGAAACCCCATTTGCCAAGAAAAGCCCGTGACGGGGTCGCCACGAGTCGGAAAGGGCTGGGAGACAGGCAACTAAGGCGGCGCTATCGCTGGGTTTTCCGGCCAGATTTATTCAGAGGAAGTTTGCTACCACGGTCTTCCTCTGAGGCTGAGAAAGTGCGACTTTACCAAGGCCACCCAGTGGGCTTCCATGGCCGAGTGCGACCTCGAACTCTGACCGCCAGCCCGTTCTCCCAGCCTCAATCGCCGCGCCGGCTTTCCGGACTGAATGGAGGGGACGGAGCTCTTGCCGGCGCGCCGTTCAGCCGTTGATTCCGTGGGCGACCTGGTCGGGGAGGCGCGCCCACGGGGGGGGGCTCCTGCACCTGGGCCACCCCGCCCTCCTGTTCAGAGCCTTGGGAAGGCGCCGAACCACGAATGAGGAGAAATGCCAATACAGGCAAGAATGCCGGGCGCGCAATGCCCGGCGGCGGAAGCACGGCCTTTCCGAGCAGAGGACAGCCAGAGGCGAGGAACGGCGCGGAAGGTGGGGCAGACCCCGGGAGAGGGACTCCGAGCTAGCCCCCTCAGCACCCGGGAGATGCTCCATCCGGGAGACAAGCAGCCATTTCGACGGCTCCTCGACAGCCCAACAGATGCGGCCGCAGAGTGCGGAAGATCTGTGGTTGA
>CAOLHI010005565.1:0-79595 GCA_948474755.1 Ctenosaura bakeri
AGAAACAAGAAGATAGTTAGGTTTCCTAAATTTAGGCATGGGGAGTTCATCTGCCACCAAGGGTTTATCGACACTCAACAGATATTCAGCTGTAGTGACAACAGGTATGTGACAATGACTGTTCCCTTTCATTATGCTTCATCATGCCATAAATTTAAATTCGCTGCCATGAAAACACATTTCTGAGAGAACTACCTGCCAGCTGTATCCAGATGACAACACTATATACGACTGAATCAAATTTTTATTTTTGTGCAGGCAAAGCTATTTATTTATTCATATCTATATGGCTCTTCTGATGCTGCTAGCCATGCTTCCACTGCCAAGTGAACATCTTTATTGTGTTTAATATGCCGTATGGCACAGAACAGGCTCCAAAAAAATGAGCATGAAGAGAAAAGGGACTGTGCCAAGCATCTCCCAATGAAAGACAAATAACAACTTATATTTCACTAGGCCTGCTACTCCTTCTCCAGTCTTCTTGTATTAGGCTTGGTGTTAGATCCTTCAAGAACTTTATATAGCTCTATTCCACTGTTTTTGTGGTATGTTCTCTTTGAATCTGCCAGCCTCCAAGACCTGAACGCTAAGGATTTTATCACCACTGTGCTGAAATCAACTCAAAATAGAAGCAGATTCAACATCTTTCAAGGACTGAGCCGCATAACCATTTTTAAAAAACATGGTGATGCATGAAAATCTACTAAAAGTGTGTTAGTACAGAGACAAGAGACATGTATGTTGTTCTTGTTTTCTTGGCATTGCTTGCCAACACATGGTTAGTGTTCAAACAGCTTGGAAATCTTCCTGTTTTGAACAGAAGTCCCAGCATCCCCTAACCATTCTGTCTGGGGGCTTCTGTAAACTAAAGTCCAAATAATAACTCTTCTGAGCTCTGGAGGTATTGGATCAGCTTCTTACTTTCAAACGGGAATCCAACTGCATTGTCAATGTACATCAAGTCATTACTATTCAGATATTTCATTCTAATTTCAGGCAAAATAAATAAGGTTTATTGGTTTCTTCTTTTTCTTTAAGGTATGCATATAATACATCAAAAATAAACACCCCATAAAACAATCCAAACCTAAATCTGCCATCTGCAAAAAGCTTAGTATAAAATAGTAAGCACTGGCTGTTTTTGCACTGCAGCTCAAGAAAGGGATGGGGGAAGAAAAAAAAATGTTTCCAAATACTATTAAGCAAGGCAAATAAACACTCTGTGGGACAGAGTTCCACTCGAATGGGGACACCACTGAAAAAGCCCTTTCTCTTACATGCATCAGTGATGGCTGGAGGATTCTGAGAGTTGTACTCCAAGAAAGTAATCCCATCCCCTCAAACTATGGTTATTTTCCATAGGTTAAGGATGTGCTGGGAACAGATGGTGAAGGAGAGGGCTAACACAGGCTGCTTCCACATCCTACCCATCCTCCACCATTGTCCTGTCATAATTCCAGTAGTGTAATTGCCAGGATGAAAGTGCAATGCGAATGCTCCCCTCTGCAGCTGGCCAGCTGCCTGTGGAAGGGTAGTGCAAGCAACATGCACCCTCCTTCCACAGTGCAGTCAGACACTTCTTGTGCTGCATTGGGGAAGGAAGCACCTAAATCACACTTCCTCCCTTTCTGCATGGCTGCTGGCAATGGTAACATCACACAATCAGGAGCCATTACCCACCTTTTTCCAGTAATGGAATATCCTGCTATTGGAAGAGGTGGGACTGCATTGGCAGTGGGTCTGTGATGATGTTGTGCAAAAGCACAGCTCACAGACTGGCAGCAACATGTCCCATTGCGACATGTTTCCCTGAGCTAACCTAGATAACTGCTTGGATCTGTACAGAGTTGTGTGCTTTGGGGCTTTTCCTCCAGAAAGCTAAGCTGACACAGTTAGTGTTATACCCAGCTTATCTTTTTTTCCTTGGTAGCTTAGGGTTAAGGCTTTCTGATAGCAAGTACTTTAGAATTAGTCTGTGGAAGGTCAGTTTTGATAGCTGGCTAGCAGAGATAATATGAACATCTGATCAAGGATGTTATTTGAATGGAATGTTAATCTGGCATGTATATAATGTAATGTGACCTGGTACCTTCCATATTAGGCTGTAGGGGTTTCAAATCCAGGGCCTCCATTTTGTTCAGATTCTGGACTGTCAGGATGTGTGAAATAAATTCTCTTCTTTTAACAAAGGTGGTTCCCTGATTCACCAAGCCTGATTCTTCTAATTTTGCCTGGAGTTACAGGGGAGGGAAATTCAAGGACACAAAGCAGTACCTTGTGCAAAGATCTATTACACACAGTTTCTGCCTCAATCTGGATCAAAATATGTATAAAGAAGCATTGTGTGTGAATATGTTTATGTGTATAGGTAGGCAACTTTTCCTAAAATATGTATTTCCAATGCACTGTTCCTTAGTATATGCATTTTACGATCAAATTTTCATCTGGGAACTGCATCACAAAATTCAAGGAAGTTCGTAATCCATCTGAATGCCAGCATGCTGTAGTGGTTTGTGTGGTGGATTATGACTCTGGAAACAAGAGTTCAAATCCCTACTCAGTCATGAGAACCCACTGGATGACCTTGGGCAAGTCACATACGCTCTCTTTGCCTCAGAGGAAAGCAAAGGCAAACCCCCTTCGAACAAGTCTTGCTAAGAAAATCCTGTGATAGGTTTGCCTTAGGGTCACCATAAAGTATAAATGACTTGAAGGCACAGAGAGGCAACAATCGCAATGGATAGAACAACTGTATTTCAGTCTACATATTAGTCCAGCAAATTAAGTCTGCTTAAAACTGCAGAGGAGACAAAATCCTCCTCTATCCCTAGTGAGAAGCCATGCTTAGAAACTCTGCCTGAAACATTTCAGAGTGTTCATTTCAAAACACCAATCACGTCTGAAGTTTGACACCAAATTTTCCCTAAAGCAAAGCAGGAGATTCCTGCTCATCTGAGAAGTGATCAAAAGAAAAAAGAAAAAAAAAGTGCTGAACCAAAAGTCCTCCATCTACATTTCCAGTATTTCAACTCAGAATGTGTGGTATTGAAGAAGGGGAGTCATGAAACCCTCCCTAGGGTATCTGGGGAGGAGTGGAGCTCATCTGTGACCTTCTGCTGGTCATGGGTGAGTTTCCCCAAAGAACATCATGCTTTTTCCTCCCCTAGACTCCGGGAATGAGGTTAAATGATGCCATGTTACTCTGGTAAAGACTCCTATTGCCAAAACAAAATAAAATAAAAATTGTTAGCCACTGACTTCAACCAGTAGAAGGAGCTCAACCCCTACTTTGAATCCATAGAGAGCATTAATGCAGGTCATTAGTCATACTGTGTTATGGGCAGCATCTCTCTGGATGGCCTGTTGGAAATCTGGGGCTGTCGATGCAGCTGCCAAGGCAGTGCCATGGAAACGTAATTTTTGTTGGCCTTACATTTCTTTCTTCTAACAGCAGGAAAAAGTGCTGTCAGAGCTGGCCCACAGGCAGTCAAAGCAGATCCAGACAAAATACAGGTTGCCATAAAAGGTTTCAAATTCTAACTGTGTTGACAGCCACTCATTTGGGTGTGACATGGCTGTAAGAGGAAACAGAAGGATTGCTGGGCAGGTCATAACACTCTGAGAAGGGACACAATCTCAAAATAAAAAATAGTTCAGGAATATAGGGTGCCTGACATTTTTTAAAGAAGCTTTCCCAGAACAGGCTGCTCTTGAGGAGGAGTCATACATAGAGACATATGCTTTTTCCTCAGCTCCTGCCCCACCCCAGACAAACTTGGCAGATAAACATGGCTGAGAATTTGCTTAAATCTAGTGGAGGGTAAAGTTTCAGTGTTGTATTTACACTGGTGGAGAAATCACCAGCGAGAGCTGCAACTGTGTAGGACGGTCTGTGTGGCTAGAAGTTCCTTGGCAATTCCAGAGGCTGGGCCAGGGATATTTCAGCAACTATTCCACTCCTGACAAGGAGAGAGGAGCCGAGCCCACATTCTCTTGCACTGTGGGTGTATGGGGAAATGGCTGGCACAAAGTATTGACGGAGGTAGACATGTTCAATCTGATGAAGAGGAGACTGAAGGATGACGTAATTACACTCTTTAAATATCTAAAAGGCTGTCCCAGAGAGGAGGACACAGGGTTGTCCTCTGCTGATCCAGAGGGTAGGACCAGGTCTAATGGTTTTGGGTTACAGGAGGGCACATTTTGATTGAATATTAGAAAGAGCTTCTTGATGGCAAGAGCAGTTGAGCAATGGGGCCAATTACCTACAAAGGTAGTGGCATCTCTTTGGATATCTTCAAAATTTGGCTATCCAGCTACCTGCTGGAGATGCTGCAGCTAGAGTTCCAGCACTGAGCAGAGGCCTGATTTTGATGTCCTATGGGGACCCTTCCAGAGCTTAGATTCTATGGTCTCCTAGGTATCTAAATTTGGGAAAGGGGCCCAATTCCCCCCACAATCCCAAGGGCAGCATGTCCTGTCACCATTTTGAGATGGACCACAGAGGAAAGCAGAGGTATTTGTGGATTTGTGCTCTGAGAAGGGGGCCCAATTCTGCCCCCCATAGAGTTATTCACTGCTACTATAGACCGAAACCATCTAGAAAAACACAGCTGCCTTGTTCCAATGTCCATTGGCAATACTGTGAGCGTGCTATAGCTGGTAATGGTAACCCAAAAGACCACCATAATTGTTTGTTTGAGAAGTGAAAGAACTTCTTCTCAATTTCACTGAAAACTTCCTCTGCTCAGCTCTAACATTGCTATCCAAAACAACAGCAGAAATCTTAGCTAGTGCTTAGTAGCGGCTGAGTGTGTATAATTTGTTCAACAGGGTAGAGAATTTATCTTAAGTGGCATCTTCCCAAATAAAAGTCTTTGTCCTTTGCCACCTGCGATACAAGTGATACCAGCACATTTTTTCCAAAACACTTCCTTGTTTTGGTGATGAAATGTGATTCATTGTTCCTGTAGCAGCAAGAAATGAAAGTGAGTAATAATCAGAGTTGGCCCTGTAATATCTTTTCTTCTTTCCAAACTGAGAAGGGCGGGGAGGGGAAAGTGTTTAAAGACCCTTGACAACAGAAATGTTCCAGCACATCTACAACAAATAAAGCTTCCTTTAGCCACCCTGCAGACACATAAACGGCATTGATTTTTTTCTGCAGTCATTCCATCTTCATTTTCACTCAAAATGTGGCTTCAGCTGTACAAAAGTATCCCTTGCTCATATCTAATAAGATAAGTTTCTGATGTTAAGTATCCCTTCCAAACAGAGATGTCATCATTCACTAAGTTTTTTTTTTTTTTTAATTTTCTGAAAGGGAGCACAATAATTTTCTTCCCAACAAAAGAAAGTCTTTCAAAGCCACAATTTTCAAAGACTATTTGCAACTCAATATTTATTGTGCACAAAAATCTTGACATGATTGTTTTGCAAAGAAAACAGCATTTTCTGTTGTTTTCTGTGCAAAAAAAATAACAACTTTCCTTTGCAAATTGACCACGTGAAAATTTTACATGGAATAAATCCCCAGTAGCAACATTTTCTGTGTAGAAAATAGTATTTTCGGATTGAAATACTATTTTCTTTGCAGAAAACTCTTTTTTCTCTGTACAGAAAATGTTGTTATCTGTACAATTAACTGTATCTGAATTCTGTCCAAACTAAGCCCTGAACTGCAAATGTTTTCATCAGCCCAGGATTCTTCTCATCAAGCTTTTCCAACAATTGAAAAATATATTTTTCAACAATTTTTCAAATATTCTTTCCACCATTACTCCCAAATGTCAGATTTCCACCCCTCCAACATAGGAAAGAATCGCTCCTTCTCTTTTCTTATGTCTACTTTCAATGAATGGAAAGACGATTCAATAATATTTGAAAAAGAAAAGGTAAAAACTACAAAAATATGTTTTTTTTCTCCCCACTGTCAGATATCTTCAAAAACTATGCAGTGTTCAAAGCGGTCTCATGTGGGGAAGAAAGACTCCAGCAGCAGGGCAGGAGGTAATCTCCAGCAAGACCCTGTGATGTATCAGGACAGTAGGGTGAAGCCAAACAAAGATGAGGATGCTATAGCCTTCCTGGATCCTTTTATGGCTCCCCGTGCTCACTCCTCATCAGAATAGTAATAATAATAATAATAATAATAATAATAATAATAATAATAATTTTATTATTATTATTATTATTATTATTATTATTATTATTATTATTATTATTATTATTATTATCATCATTATTATCCCGCCTCTCCCAGTGGATCGAGTGGGGAAGAGCCAGGCAAGAATCATGAGGCTATAGCTTCACCACATATTTTCTGTTGGCTGGTTCTATTAAATGTAGACGTTGTTGGGTGCCAGATACTACAGCCAAAACAATGAACTTCCTCACTGAGAAGCCCTTCTCCTGGCTTGGAGAAACAGGAAATAGGTGAGTCTGTTGTGGGAGCCTCAAGTCTATTTGAGGACCATAGTGGAAAAACGAGAAAGGAGCTTAAGGAGGAAATCCTACAATGGGGTTTTGGGATACTCAAAAAGCTCCTTTATTAGTTTACACCCTCTAAAGTATTTGAATATTCTTTCCATCCCTAAAATCTATGATGTGTTCAATAATCACAATAATAAAAAAAAGACATTCTAATTATAACCTGCTAAAGCCCAGGATTTTCCAAAGAAAGCTCACTGTTACTCTTCCACGAACTGATCAAAACAGAACTGTGAGTTTCAGTGGGGGAGAGGGCTGTGTCTCCCCCCACACACACCTTTTGGCTTCCTGCTTTGCTGATACCTAGTTTTGGATCCATCACAGCTATGAGTAATACTTCCAAAATGGCATAACTTTTGTTTGAGTATTGACTTCCGCCCTAGGATCAGATGAGTGCAACCACTGAGAACAATATCATTAAAACTGTGCCATGTAATCTTGCCTTTCACAGCCATTCTCAACCCAGCTTCTATTCACATCAAATGTAGCCTTTGATACCTTCTCACAAAGAAGAGCTTTTGTGTCTCCAACAAAAGACCTACCAAGGAGGCAAGGAAGCTTTGTCAGTCAGAATCATGGAAAATAAGTTGAAATTTTTCCTACCTGCACCCAACACACATATAAAGATTGTTCAACTAATAAAAGGTTGGGATCTGCCCCTTCCCTCTTTCATCAGGATTGACGCTTCTCACACCAGGTTTCAGAGAAACATCAAAGTACTGGAAGGAAGACAGGTGTTCAAATTTAGACCTCCAAAGTAGAGATGGAAAGAATATTCATTATTATTCCTTCTCAGGTCAAAAACACAGTTCTGACACCCAGGAAACCCTATCAGGAAAAATAATAGAAGAATAAAAAAAATGCTGCATGGTTTTCTCCCAGGATTCAAAGGCCCTAAAGTATTGCAGAGGAAATATCTTATGTAGAAAAACATAATTTTTTGCCTTCCCCACCCTCGAGCTCGCTTTGCAAGGAGCATATGCATGGTCCCAAGTAATCCTCCATAGGTAAGAAAAACTGATGGAAGCCCACTGTTTTGATGCTTGCAATGTAGACAAGTTCCATTAACTTGACCAAATGATCTTCTCTTTACATAGGCAAGACTTGGGACTGCAGGTGTGTGCCAGCAATCCCAAGCAAGCTTCTTTAGGCAGGAAGAATTGACAAAAGAGTACATCCCAAGTCAAATTAATGGAACTTGTCCTTAATTTGGAAGTGTGGAAAGAGCAAGTAATCAAACAATGGGTCATCAAAAAGCAGAGGCTTCCTGTGCCTAACGCAAGATGGGGTGGGAATCACGTGTTCTTCTAGGTATTATTAGCCTGCATCTCCCACCTGCCCTAGCCAAAATAGTCAATGGTGAAGAATGCTGGGAGCTGCAGGCCAACAACATCTGGGACTCAGCATGGTTTCCCCACCCCATTCTCAGCGATTGGGAGAAAATATACATTTAAGGAGATAATTCAACATCCATTTAAAAAGATACTATGAAATTAACAGAGAACAAAACAGAATTACATACAGAAAATATGCAAAAACTGACAAGGACAAGCATTAGAAAAGTTTGCCCTCTCCTAATTACAAGGTGCAAATTGTTTGACAGCTATGTTTGCCTCCATTGCTTTTCCGTTTAATTGATGGCAGGGAAGTACCAGATAATTATTAGGCATTAATTGAGAGTGCAGTAACTCCTGTTGGAATAAGTTATGCAAAATATCGAAGACAAATGTCAATCTTGTCATTGACAGGGTAGGAAATTAAATTCTATGATGGCTATTGTATCAAAATGTACCAATTATATTGGGGGGGGAAGAGACAAAAGCATCAGTGAAATAACATTGTTGTGTAATAGGCTCCCCTCTTTTAGATAGTGGCAAAGGAGAGCAAAAAAAGAAAAGTTACTTCTAGTAAATTGCATAAGATTAGAGCAAGAGTAGGCAAAGTTCTGTCCATGCTCCCAGGGCTGTTTTTTTTGTGGCACAAAAAGGCCATACTATCTAACTATCTCCATTTAGCAAGGAGAGTCTTGATTAATCCTCTGCTGTCTCTCCTCTTAGCTGCTTTTAAAATGTCCCAGTCCCCTACTCCTTTATTTCAGTTGCTGCAAACAAAATGTGAAATGCAAAAGAACTTTGTATTCAACTCAGCAGGGGCAGAGAGGAGAGGAGGGGATGGAATTTTGCCTTTCCAAGTAGGATCAGGCAAAACCAAACTGCTGTAGCCTCCCCTAGGTTGTTTTTCCTCATGAATAGCTTTTGCCATCTTGACCCCACTCTGAAGTTGATTGGCCATGCATGTTCCTGTCTTCATCTATGAAACTTTGGAGGCCCTCCCATGAAAGTGCTCCCATGAAGTTAAAACTTTTCCCCTTAAATTGCTTCTCAGTGCCCCCAAATGCCCTCTAGGAGACAAGGAGGCATTTTTTGCTATGCTTTTGGATACCCTCAGTCCATTTTATGCCCACAAGAGACCTTTTCTAGAACAGAAAGTGAACAGGAAATGACTTTTGGGTCACTAAAGTGTCTTTGGGCCTTAAACAGCCCCTCACGCCCGCCCCCCCGCCAACTTGGTGAAAATGCCCCAATGCCACCAAAGGACATGGGGAAGGAAAAAACCCTTTGGGTTGCAATTATCTATGTAAAAGTATAAAACCTTAGAGAGATGAATGTTCAGGGCTTCTGGTCTTTGGAAGAGATTCCACCAGAGAGCCCGGCCGACTAAATAAACTCTTGCTTTCCAATCTGAGCATCTCCAGTTTCTGGAATTTAGCCACTACAGGTTTATTTTGTGGAATATGCAATGGAAGTGCAGTCCTTAAAGCTCTCCGGGGATCTAATGTCGCTCTTTAGCCTCTCAGTGTCATCCAACCCTCAGTTAATGCTTTGTGCATTTCAACAAACAATGTTTTAGATGAGAGGGAATTTTCTCTTTTCACATACCCTCAAACTGTCCTGATTTGGCAGAAACAATCATGATTAATCCTCTGTCATCCATTTTCCCAAGTCTTTTAAAAATGTCCCAGTTTCTCTCCCCTCCCCAACCCTACTTTTCCCTCTTTATCCTCAGCTTATGTCTGTTGTTGTAAAAGGTTCATCTGTGAAATGTTGGAGGGTACATTTTCACCTTTCAGGCTAACTTTCAGGTAGATGAGCCACCTCTTTCCACAGGCTGCATTCAGGTTTTTAAAAGTTGCATGCCAAAGGGGAAGTTTTCACCGTTTCTCCCCACTCCCATTACATGCTGACTAGATATTTCAGTCCTGCATTTCCATCAGTATGTCAGGTTTCCTCCTCAAAATGAATCAAGTGTAAAAACCACTCTTTGAACTAATTATCTAAACAACCTTACTATGAATGGGAATCAATGTATTTTAAAACTGGAGCTGAGAGATTGTGCTGATTTGTGCTAGCCTGCCTTGAAAGATAATGGAACTAATTTTTCTACTGCCTCTTTTCAAGATATATTTACAAGTACTTGTTCTCGCCTCTGCCTGTTTGCTATACTTTTATACAGAGTTGATAGGGTTGTTTTTTTCCCCAAGTGTGCTAATATACTTTCACCCACCAAGTGGGCAAATAACAGACTATTTTTAGAGATGTCTTCTGGTTTCCTTTGTTCTTGCGCTGAAAATAGAGTAGAAGTGGGGATAAATGTGCATTAAAATTAAAATTAAAATGTGCATTTTCCTTTGCCAACTGACCTAAACTACCTTTTTCTAAACTACCTTTTTTCTTTTCTTTTTCTAAACTACCTTTTTCTAATGAGCAGATTTCCAAGAGAAATTAGAAAATGCCCCATAGCAACTTTTAACTTTTTGAAGAAGACATGCTCGGGTCTCAAGGCTAGACTTGAGGAAGAGTGGAAATACAAAACCAGATCTATTTCACTTCACCTCTGATTAGCCCTTGGCTCTGCCCTTTACCATACCTGATTTAGTGGACAGAATTCAGAAGGGATGTGTAAGTGATCATCTTTCAGGTGTTTCAGGGGCTGGTATTCACTTTTTCTCTCCATAGTATGCAACTCCTGCCCCCTGACGATTTGCTGTAAAGCCCCCAAGCTGCTTTGCAGGGCCGTTCTATGCTTCATAGCAAGTAAGCAGGACCAGAAAAGCACTTGGTTACTTCCTCCATAGCAAGTTGTTAACTGACGACATCAGCACTGAGATCCATGGATGTCCTCTGGGGTGTCAGCACTGCTGTAATCACAGTGTGCCTGGCTTCACAGAGGTAGCCAGATATGTCTTTGAACCCCCCTGCTTGTTCTTGGGTAGCTTCAGCAAATCAGGAGGAGCATATATGGTTCAACATAGTGTAGGTCCATATGTAGATATTTACACTACATTGAAGGGAATGTTGGATTCAGGCCATGAGCTGCCAGTGGAGTTAAGCTCTCAAGGCTCTGTATTGCCTCACATTCATTTTTTTTTAAAATGCAAAAGTACTAGATCCTACACTGAAGAGACTGAGTCTAACTTTATACAGATGGTGTGTTAGTGGTCACACGACACTGCTCCATTTCTGAATTGCAGCACTGAGCACCCAAATGTCCATGTGCACCTGCATCTGCTGTTCTAACTCACCTTACGGAATCTGACAAAGTTTAACATGGAGGATTCAGACCTAGAGGAGTCTTTGTCTCCAGAAGACAGGTCTCCTGCATCCCAAATCTGAGCAGTTAATGGCAGGGGCAGCTGTTGGAAAAACTCAGTAGGGTGGGCCCCCATCTCAGCTGCAACTGGTGGACGTCAAGGAGACATTCTCTTCATGTGTCAATAGGACAAGGAACAGCAACAAAGGCACCGATTCCTCTTCAATAAGAAATGCTGAGCAGACAAGTACCTGGTATCTCAAGATCACATTCCACAGCAGCTGCTGAAAGATTTTGTTCACAAATTTTTATTTTGAGTCCCATTTGGGGGAAAAAGGCAGTATATCTCTATCTATTAAAATTTAAAATAATACTAATACTAATAATGATGATTATGATTATTTATTTTTTTTAAAAAAAAAAAACTTCTCCCTAGCTGTTGTGCACTTCTCACTTGTGGATTTTTTTTGGATTCTTGAGGATGAAAAGGATCTACTCCTGCACAGCTCCCAAGCATGGCAGAAGCTTCACCATCTCTATGGAGCATCAGAGCACCCAAAGACAATGGAGACATTGTGAACAAATATGTACTGTCTCTTCTAAGTAAAGGGTGACCAGAGACACCCTCTTTTCTAGGTCACCTGCACCAAATGGTAAGACTCGTGCTGCACGCCCTGCCTTGAATGCTACTTCTCTGACCTCACTGATGAATAAGACTTTAGCCCTCCACGGCTTATCAGAGACAACTGTTTGACTAATAGCTTCTTCTTCTTCTGCATTAGAACAATCTTAATGATTATCATGCTAAGGAAGCTTAAAGAGATAAGATACTAATCAGTCAGACTTGGCTTGTCATTGCTCATGGTTATAAACCCATTATAAAGCATGAATCATAAAAAACAGAATTCTTCTCCTAGTCTCTCAAGTGCATTACCTTGGCTTTTGTCATTTTCCCCAAAGCCGTATCCTCTTATGGCATTAGCAAGTGACTGTGGTTGTCTGTATACTGTTGCTTCTCTTATTTGGGTTGTGTTTCGCTACTGGCTAAATGCATACCACAGTGACATCTACATAGTGAAGATGGACTTGTTGACAGGTTTTTTGGGGAGAGAAACACATAATTTATTCACATCTCTATCCTCAAAGCAAATCTGTCTGTAGGATCTTCTAAGCTAGAATTTATTCAAGGCACACATTCATCATGACCTTGCCTTCCTGCTATTCTGATAGGACACATCCTAATATGATGGATAGAAGAGGCGATACAAAGACCTCTGGAAGAAATCCAGATGACTGCTTTGCTTTGAAGAGTTGTCATGTAAATATGAGAGGGACGGCATAATAAATACCATAACCAAAATCATACTGAGCAAACATCTTATGAGATGCCTTGTTCCATATGAGGTTTGACAGCTTTCTTGCTTGCACAAGAGGGACAACAATTGTGGGTGATGCTGGCTCCAGGATGTTCCCATAGTCAAAACACCTGTATTGAGGGGACAGAGGGGATGTCTGTGAAGCCTGGGCAAAAGTGATTTTCCAAGCCACCTTCCTTGTAGTGAGACTGGCTTTGATGATCCCCCTTGAAGCCAGTTAGCAACAGAATAGCTGACTTGGAGCTGGCTGCGCCTTCCTTCCATTATCACAAAACGTCTTCCCATTGCCACAACTGTTGCTACCACTGCCATATCTGAGAAAACTCTACTGGCACAATAACATTCCTGTCAGCTTACTTTTGCCAGCTTACTTTCGAGCATCCTTATTGGAACCTCAAAGTTGTTGTGTTTTTTCTCTCCACGGCAGCAATATCATTGTGATGGGTTGACAACCCACCACAGTTGAGCCATGATTTGCCAACGGGTCAGCCTTAAAACAAAATCAAAATGACCCAAAGCAAGCAGATTGTTGCAGACTGTCTCCCACTTCTCAGGGGGAAAATGCACATTGTATGAAGACCTGGGCTTATGGGGTGAAAGAAGTGATAGTTCCATGACAACTGTTTTGTAAACATATATTCTCCATGTATCATGGAAGCAATTTGGTTTAGTTAAAAAAAAAAAAAAAAACACTACTCCAATTAACACATTGATACCTGCATATACAAGCACACTGTTTATTATCCTAGGCAACAATCATGCGTCAATTATTCATCAGGACGTTTTAACCTATACTTAAAAATAACTCATGTTAGCTAATATGAGGGTTTAAAAGATAATTATGTTGATCTAATAGGTGTACTCCAAAGGCTTCGAAAAGAAAACGCACAGCAGGACACAATTGGTACAGTTGGTTTCTTTGCCCATTTAATTTGACAAACATGGAAAACAGCATGCATCTAAAACACCTCTGTTTGTCCACAGCATCTGGTACTCAGATGTATACTAATTCTGAACACAAAAGAGTCCATTTAGCTATTTCAAGTAATCACTATTATAGGGCGATCCTCTGGCAGCCCTGCTAGATCAGACCAAAGATGATCTTGTTCTCCACAGTAGCCAAACTGGGTGCTTCTGGGGAAACCTACAAACAGGGCAGTGGGAGGCATATCTATTCCAGGGCATTCTAACAAACCTGGCCACAAGGAAGGTCAGGGTTTCTTAGAATTCCCTGGACCAGATGTGAATAATATACCATAGATTTTCTATTCTGTGCCTTGGAAGTCAAGAAGAGCTGGCCTATAGACTTGGATAGGGATCGAGCTATAGAAGAATGAAGCCCGTATCTTTTAAGTATCTAAGGAGCTTACAGAGCTTCAAAAACAACATCAGACTCCATAAGTTCTAAGCTCATCAGCAATGAATGGGAAGATCTGTAAAGAGGTTCCTCAGGGATTTCCATGTCATAAGGTCAGAGTTGGCACACGAGTGAGATCAGCATGCATTGGGGGTAAGGGGAAGGAGTATAGCATGAACATCTCTAGGATCCTGCCTTTGTGTTTGTAGGCCTGATTTTAAACTAGATTCACATCTTAGGGCAGCAAATTCCATCTAGTATGGTATAATCCAAAGGATGTTTACTCAGAAGCAAGACCTCAATGTGTTCAGTGGAACTCCCTGGTTTGCTTAAAATTCTGGCCTGAATTCTGTGCTGTGTATAATGAAATGTTTCCTTTTGTCAGTCCTGAATCTCCTGCCAGTCATCCTCATTAGGCAGCTTTCAGTAAGTTTTGGGAAAGTTTGGGAAAGCAAACAGGCGAACTTTAGAAAACACCTTCACTAATTTGTCAACTGCAGAGAGACGACAGCCCTCCTCCATGGAATCCCAGTTAGGAATTTTTCTCCACTGTGGGTCCCCAAACATAGGACATGCCCCTTGGCAGGAAGTTGTCCTACATCCTACAAACATTAGTTTTCAAATTGTAGCACATCTGTCCAACTCAGCTGCCAAAAAATTATCCAAAAAAAAAAAAAAAGCAACAGCAATCTCTCGTTTTGCATAAATGCCTTATGGCCAATTCCAATTTGTGTTTAAATAAACCAGATACAGCATCCTGCTGGCCCAGCCTCATTAGCACATCGCCTATAGAGCAATAGGCATGCAATATTAATACAGACTGCATGGCTCTCCCTTTGACTGGGCTGTCTCTTGCAATTATGTTCAAAGAAATGCAGGGTGATCACCGGCACCGAGACCACCGCCTTCTCAACCTCATTATCAGCACTGAATTATGGCCTGCAGGGCTGCCCTATGGCTAAACCATAGATTATGGCCCCACATCTCTGACCAATTAGTTGGGCTTTCTAGTATTGGTGACTTTTTCACCTGGAAAATTATGGATGTTTTCAGCTGTCCAGCACATCCCAAGGATGAGCTGAGCTGTATACATTTTTAAAAGGGAGTTTATTATGTTTGCATTAATGTGTTACAGTGTACAATGACTCTGGGAAATGACTCAGCTTTCCTTTTGTTGTTGTTGCTGTTGTTGAGTATGGATAAAGAAAAATTCCATTTATCTATGCATTGAGCCTGGTATTATCTACTCAGAATGGGAGACTTTTCAATGTTTAATGGAGATATTCCCACTAATCATGACATTCTGGGATAATGTTTAAGTGAAGATGCCCATGGTCTAATCTAGGACTTCTCTACCTGCACATCATGTGTTCTGTCATAGAGCTATGGTCCAATGTCAAGTTGAGATCATTTGGCTTTCTCACATACTAGAGTTTTTATGCTATGACAAGCCCAACAAACAACTTTCTTTTGCTCACATCTTCCTGTCTTGCCCTTGAGGTCTGTCATGAAATAGTCAATATTCAATTCCAATATGAGCAACAGGAATAAAACTAGAATCATAGAATTGTAGAAACACAGAATTGGAAAGGGCCCCATGGACCACAAATACCATCCTCAAGTCCAACTGCAGCTCTAATTTATGTTCCCCATAAATGCTGGAGCATATTGCCTTTGATCAGAACTTAGTAAGATTACTTGCTTGGGTTACTTCTTCCAGAATCCCTCAACCAGTATGGGGGGGGTTTCCAGGAGCTTTAGTACCCTAATTTAACTTTCTCAAATCTTGGCACTAATCCTCTTTTCAAGATGCCCTAGTGGACCACCCATTGCTCCATCCTGTGACACTGGGTCCCACAATTTAACTATGTACAGTATGTGAATAAGCTTGTTATATGCCTTCAGTTTGACTCTGATTTATGGCAACCCTACCATAGGATTGTTTTCTGGACAAGATTTATTCAGAGGAAGTTCACCACTGACTTTCTCTAAGGCTGAGAGAGTCTGAGTTGACCAAGGTTACCCAGTGGGTTCTATAGTTCAGATCTTGGTTTCCTGGAATCCTAATCCAACTCTTAAAGCCACTAAACCACAATACACCACACCAACTAGTGTGAACAAGTACACCTTTTTATCTATCCTGATAACTAAGTTCATATTGGCACTTTTTTCCAGGCACTGCAGGTTAGATCAGTTTAACTGAAACTCTCAAAGCCTGACGTCTTCCAGCGTCTCTAAGCCTAGCTCACATTTCACAAGCCGGAAGCTGATTTCTCCTGAAACAGTTGAACTGTAAATAACCTATTCATCACCAAGATACTGGGAATTTCTGTAACCCTGAAGCAAAAGCCATTCTGAAAGACAGGAAAGGAGAAATGAAATGACATTGGCAGTCCACTACATATCCTGGCTTTGAAAGGCAGCATAATTCTGTAGGCAGAAAGCAGAATCAAACACCAAGGTACTGCAGTTTAGTCAGAGCTCCAGACATTTCCTTTTTGTTGCAAAGATCTAGGACAAACAGTTTTGCTGCATGGGTCTGGTGACAAAAGAAAGTTCCACAATTAAGAATTCAACTCTCTTCCCCACTCCAAATTCTACTTAGTAGCTCATTTAAAAATATTCATGAGGGGAAAGGAGGCACAGAAGTGAAATTTCTTGGCTGCCATCTCGGATGGAAGTTCTCACGTTAATGTTTGAAGCTGTTACTCTTTAAAAAAAATGGTAAAGAAACCAAACCTCTTTTCAGGTCTGAAACCAATTGAACCATACCCCTTCTTCTTAATTGTTTAATTAGATGTAAATACACTCTAAAGAATGAGCAATCTAGTACTGGGTCTAAAGTATAGACAGAGAACATGTGCACCTCAAGCTACTGTTGAATTCCTACTCCAATGAAGCCACACTCTTTTACTGCACCTGCTATAGCTGCTGGGAGTTGCAATACCAAAAAAAAAAATCTGGAGAGTGGCATGTTCTTCATCCTTGATCTGAAGGCACCCCATCCACGGGGGCACATATTCATAAGGAAAATTTGAGCAAATCCAAGCTCAGGACATTGCATTGCATGACTTGAAGTGTTCATCTCACTGAGTCACAGTCTGAACTTTTTTATCACAAGCCAACCCATGGGTTCAGAGAGAGAAAAGTTAGGGGAAAACCAAAATATAGACAAAAATAGAGTGGGAGGGTGATTAAACTGTCAGGGGTTAGAGGACCACACTGGCACCAGAAGAGAGGACTGTAATCCACTTCTAACTTAATTTTTGACCCCAGATGGCCTCCAATGCTCCCTAGAGGATTTAGGGGCAATTTTACCACATTTGTAACTTTTTGGAAAACAAGAAATGACTCAGAAGTCAACTTTTTCCTGTTAAGGACAATGGCCTCTTCTAGACCTAAAACAGCTGAAGTGAGAGGCTGAAAATTTGGTAAAATTTCATCCCAGGCCTCCTAGAAAATGTTGAGTGACATTTATGAGGAATAAAAAGGGTGTGTGGGAAACTCTGGGGTTCAGTCAAACAGTCCACAGGCCACACTTCCCCTCCACAACCAAGAAACATCGGAGCATGGTTAAGATAAGGAAAAACTCCTCAACTACAAGAGGGTACAGCAGTTTGCTTTTATCTGAGCCTAGAGAAGGCTTTGACCTCTCTTCTCCTCTCCCCATTGCTGAATTAAGTGGGCACAAACCAATTTTGAGCACTTGGAATAGGCCAAGGATAAAGAGTGAGAAGAAGGAACTGGGATGTTTTATAAATAGCTGAAAAAGTGGATTCAGAGTGGACTAATCAAATCAAGACAATTGAAGGATATACAGTAGGAGTGCCAGCTGGTGGATACAGGAGCTATAGTTTAGGGGAAAAAATTCTGACTTTGACAAACAGATCCTCATAAATCCTGAATTTCATAGCACGAATCGCTCTTCATCAACTTAATGTCAACATTACCTGCAGCATAAAAGGCCTTCCACTATGAGCCACTGTTCTTTGCATATTAAAAGAACACTACTTTCCTCAAAGACACCTTGGGAAATCTGAGACTTTTCCAAATGTTACCTTTCCTGTAAAGTATAATTGCTTTTCCCAAAACATTTTTTAAAAATAATTTATAACTTGGCATTATGCTAAACATCTAACATTTTTTATTAAAGCTGCATTTATTGAGTTTTACACTGGGCATTTCCAAGAGACATGCTTTTCTGTCCCAAGCCATTCTTAAAATATAAATAGAATCTCTCCCCTCCATCACGTGCATACATACTTCGTAACAGTGATATTCAAAACACCTTAAATGACTCTCTGATGTTCTTTCCGCAGACACTTGAACACATCACCCTAAACATATTTGTTAGTAAACAGTGGGCTTAGGTGAATAATTTATAACTGTTCAGTTAGTTAATTTAGTTTTTGCTTTTTCTTTCATTAACAAGCTGACTGTTCATCTTTAAAAAAAAAGTTAACAACAACAACAACAAAAAAGCATTTGTTTCATTTTAAAATATTCATGAATGTCTATCAAATGTTTTCCTCTCTCTGAACAGTTGTGTAGGAAGGTTTTTGGAAAATTCAATAAGAGAAATGTGATGCTGTATTGCTACCTTTGGTTGGAGCTTCCCAGTTCAGTTGTGTTAGATCCCAGTAGCCTGGTCACTGCTTGGTGGGGACAAAGGGAAAAAGGAAACCTCTCCATGTGGCTTTTGGTCACATAGCCTTTAAACTATGCTCAGAGCCAATCAAGCATGGAGCAATCCCTTGGTACATTACAACTGGCAGGAGAAATCTTATTTCATCATCCATTTGGCTGCTATACAGAGCTTGCATAAAATTCCATAATCCATAGTAGTCTTGCTGGTTGTGGGATAGTGGAATTGCATTCTCTAAAAATAATTTTTCCCCCAGTCCTGTCTAATTGCCTCTCAGGGGTTATTTGGCCAGACAAACCAATTATTTACACAAAGTTGGACGAATCAAGACATGGAAACATAGAGGACTTCGCCTGCAAAGATGTGGAGGATCCAGTTCTTGGGCAGTGTCCAGCTGATGACTCATTAAAACAAAGCAAAACAAAAGCACAGTCTATTGCATATTATGAATACTATTTCAATATGTTAAAGCTGAATAAGAGAAAGGACATAAAAGATACATAAATGAACATGGACCTTTGAGACTTTGACTTAAATCCAATTTCTAGTCCCATCTACACTGGACCCCTGAATCAGTTGCTGATGAATAGCAAGTGGCCAGTTATGGAAACCCCATGGATTCAGTGGGTTTAGTCTCGTTTAGACTAGCAACTGGGTTTAGGCTTTTGTTCAAGTCCAGTATTTATCACGATGCTCTGCACTCTGAGGTGCAAGGGTTTGGGTCCTTGACTAAGTCTCTGCAGGATTCTGCCCTCAAGGATCTCGGTTTTGACTACAGTCTTTGCAGAATCCAGTCCAGCATCTCAGACCCAGCTGGCTGCTCAAATGCAGGGCAGCTGGAGTGGTCAGGAGCCAGCTATACAAGGGCTGGGTGTTCTCTGCAGTCTTTGCCATAGCAATACAGCTTTTGGTGTTGCCTGTAGTCTCTTTGGACAGTTCAATGGTCCTGGCCTTGTCTGCCCCTTGGGTTCTTGATAGCAGGTAACCTCTGTTACCTTGGACTCTTGCTGACCTATGACCTCTGGCCCTCTGGACTCTTGATACCAGGTCAGACCCCTGTTGCTGTGGGCTCTCCCTGGACTCTGACCTTGGGTCTCCTGACCCAGACCCTCTTCCCTCTCCCCACCCTGGCACCTGCATCTAATAAACCTTGCCACCCATGTTCTGGACCTTGACATGAGGAGCCCTATTGCAGATAAATTGCATGTCCATTACCCAAATAACCTATGAATGTTCTACCTGCAAGATGGAAGGAGAAAACAGAATGAATGATGAACCAAAAAAAAAAAAAAAGCCATACATGGGAATCTGGTTTCTTCCACTACCCCAACCCAGCCTCAACTAGAAACAGGATAAAAAGTGTGCACAGTGGGAAGATGAGTAGGTCTCCTCCCCTGCATGTTATAATTGTATCTGATCTGAACTCCACCCTTTCTGAATTCTTTGTTGGTCCTAAGAATTTGAATAAAAAAAAAAAATTCAGAACTAGTTTGGTCTAATTTGCTGTTCCTTCCCTTCACTGACATCTCTTCCATTGAATCTTTCCATTCAGAAAAGTACATACACAATCTTAACACGGTTTTACATGTGACTTCATCACAATGGTCCAAGTGAGGGGCACTGTGGTATAATGGTTTGAGCAGTTCAATTTCTCTCTCAGATGTGAAACCCACTGGGTGACCTTGGGTGTGTCACACACTCTCAACCCCAGAAAACTCCAGGATAGCCTACCTTATGGCCACAATAAGTTGGAAATGACTTGAAGGCGCACAACGACAGTACATGCTGCACGTGCAATCTCTAAAGCCTTGAATGTTATAGAGAGAGTATACTGCTGCAATCACATGTGGATTTGGTTTCTTCATGACAGTTATTCTGCATCATTTTTTGAGCAGGTTAAAAAAAAAAGACTTCAAGAAATTGACAAGCTGTAGCTAACAGTGCCCATGTGGCATGGTATAAAATGTCTGTATGCTACTATGAAAAATGGAAACAAAAATGAGTATGGAATGGAAGATTTCCAGCCACGCAGGATGCAAAGGGGAGGAAAGGTAAAGGCAAAGGGGGAAAAAAGAAGAACAAACCAAGCATGGGTTTTCATAATTGGTTCATATGATTCCACCCCAGATAGATAAAGAAAGAAATTGTCAGCAGAGACGGTGCTCCTTCATAAGGACAAGACTCCTTCCTAAGGACAGGAGACAGAGGTTGGTTGGGTGGTTGATACCCCTGCAAATCCATTCTCTAAGGCTTAATTGGATGCCTCCGGATCCCCCTAGACACTAAGCCTGTCACAGCCTTCAACCAGGGAAACAGGAGGAAAAAGAGTCCTAAATAAGTACCATCACCAAACATGAAAGCTGAGAGATTATATATTATGCAGAGAGTGTTTATTTCTGGAATTAAGGTTTTGTAACTTGATGTGTGGCTGGTAACTGCTTTTGTGGTTGATGAAAGGCGTAAAGACAAATGCTGTCAGAGTGGCATTAGGATAATCTCCAGTTTTAACTAAAGCTCCTGTTCGACAAAACACAGCGATTTGGAAATGCATGCATGTATGTGTGTGCGCAGGGAAGGTGATTACATGCTTTAGCTGGTTCATAACTACCTTTCGCACCTGGTTCTTGTTCCAGTTTTGATATGTGACAAAAGCTCTTGCTACTAGCCTGAGCACTCCTATGGCGTTTCCCTTGCGTGGATTGTTAGAAGTCTACTAAGATCTGTTCTCCAACTGAAACTCTTACCCTGCTTGGACCACTTATATGCCCGATCCCACAGTGTGGATTCTTTTAAGTGAAGTACGATTTGGGGCATACGTGAAGCTCTTTATAAGCCAAACATTTATACAACTGCTCTCCTTTTAAGTAAGCAGGAGAGGTAGAAATTCACTTTTTTGTAGTCAGCAGCAGGAGAACAATCCTTCTGGTTGTTCAGATTGGTGGTTAAGATTGACCTGAATGTTTCTATAGAGTTAATGGAACCACTGCCTGTAGTTCTCCTTTGAGAGACAGCTAATTGGTAGTAGATAAGCTAAATACTCACTAGATAAACCAGGCGTGGACAACTGCGGCCTATCAAGGGGCCAATTTTCTCCACCCAAGACCCTTTTGGGGCAACTGCCAAAGATCCTACTAAAGAACAGACCAAAAGCAGAAGTTTCTGAAAGCTCACTTCTGGGTGAGAGAAAAAAAAATGTGCATTTTGATGTTAAACGGTTCAGAGGCAATGCAATCTACCTGTAGGTCAATTGCCACTCCTGGAGGTATTCTGGAGAGGCATTTTGCCAGTTTTTTTAGCCAGGCAAATTGTGGTCCAGGGACTCTAGTCAGGAGCTGCAAAAATAGCCTTGTCCCCAGAATGATAAAAACATATGTCCCGAGAGCAACATTTTGTCCACCTCTGTGAAAAAGAAACACTAAGGTCTTTTTTTGCAGATTCATTGTGGCAGGGATGGAGGCAAAATCCATTTGCTTTGCATTTTAATATGAATCAAATGAATTAAAACTTCCCCAAATATTAAATGGGCAGTATTTCTTTTTAATCTTTTTGGTTTTTCACACGTCTCTAAATTTTTCAGTGCCATTGTTCAATGCAAGATTGTGAAGGGAAATTCAAGCATTGGGGGGGAGGGGAAGAGTATGTGCAGAGGGGAATGCTATCTGATATTTTGCATATTAGGGAAAACTCAGTGCAAATTGTAAAGGTTTTTTTTTTCATGCACACAAAATCAAAATGTAATTGTTTCATGCAGACTTTATAACAATGTGGAAATGGGATCAAATTCAACTGGATCAGGATGTATAACCTGTTGGCTACAACTTGTTAGGGCCTTTTTTGTGGGGTGGCTTATGCCCTCCCAAGCTTGAAAAACATGTCTCTTGTTTTGTTAAGAAACCCTGATGAGAGGAATTCTGGACTAATCAGAGTCTTTGTAGTGCAGGACTTTTTCCACACAAAATTTGCACATGGTTGTTTTGCACAGAAAACAGCATTTTTCTGGTGAGAGGGGGAGACCAAGCGTAAATTTCAAACTTTCCCTCTGAAACTTCGTAACCATTTAATGCTTGATTTGAGGTACAAGTGGTTGGTGCCTTCTGTGTCAATGGAAGGGACTGAATACATCCTGGGTTTCAGTCCGAACTTTAAGATGTTGAACCCTATTGCCCCAATCACTTTAGATGACTTTTTGTCTAAAACTCCAGCACACATTCATTACTCCAGAGACAGTCACTGACTGAATAAATCCAGAAGGCATTATGTGAAGGACAAATTTTGTCCTCTTGAATTATTTCAACATTCTTCCATTCTGTGTTCAAGATGCAGGCAAAGAGTATATATTTCCTTGCTTCTTTTGTGTTCTACAAGGTCTAAAGCATTTTGAGTGTCTGGCGGCAGCATAGATTCCCTGCCTGTCTATGGGTATTATTTGCACAACTTTCTCTTGCCAACATGGTATCTCTCTGTAGAGAGCTAACCCCTTAACAGAAGAGAAACACAATTGTGCCATTTAGTTAGATGTCTTATGATGATGTCCTTAGCTAGCGTTTAGAATTTCACTCCACCACAGCCAGTGCATCAATTTTCTCTTCAATTACCAGTAGGAAAATAAGCCAAGTATATCTTGGCATCTTTTTCAAGACACCCTGCATTCAATAACCCTATTCAACTTAACATAAAATAAACCCTTCCTTCCTTATTTTGTTTTTTTGCAAAAGACCTCAGCACCAGTATAAGATGTCCCCGGTGGCCGCTAGTACATCTACATGTAACATGAGTGTTCTTCCACCATTAATATATGGTGAACCCTTGTAGAACTCCAAAGGTGCTGCCTAAAGTCATCATACCTTCAGTCCTGCATTTCACAATTTAAGAAATTTGATAATACAATAATGCCACATAAACAGCTTGTGACACTGGATCAATTACCATGGCATAGGGACTGAAAACCTTCCCTTGATTTATTTCTAGAACCAGTTCATTAATTGCAGTCTGAAGAAACCACTGTTCTTTTTGCCCAACGATAGACATGGGTAAAAAGAGATTTTCTTGGTCTCAATATTATTGTTGCTCTATGTCTTTAACCCTAAGATGACCTAGTCAAAGGCTTTTTTTGACAAGATTTGTTCAGAGAGGGTTTGTCTGTGCCTTATTCTGATAGGAGGGAGTGTGACTTGCCCAAGGTCACCCAGTGAATTTCCACGGCCAAGTGGGGATTTGAATCCAAAGTCCAACGCTCAAACCACTATACTATACTGGGCCTCTTTCTTTATTATATAGCCTTTTTGATAATATTACATCTCAATATAATATGGATTGTGACGGGATATGACAGACTATGAGTCTGCAAATTCCATTCTTCAAAGCTGCAAACACATCGTTTCACCAGCAGGAAATGGCTTCTCTAATGATTTGCCCAGTTCAACCAGTGGCTGGTTCCAAAAAATTTTGTGCAACCAGTAATTTCTTTTGCCTCATTGTAACATTACCAGCATGACTCACTCTTTCCCCCACCACACAAAGAGCATTGTTTCCACTTGGGCACAGTAGACAGGCATTTGTTCAAAATCAATTATTACAGTTCATGCATACTAGCATACCTCTGCCATCATGGAAGAATTATACAGCTAACATTCTTTTGTAATTCATGCATTTGTTGCTACTCCAGCTTCACAGTTCTAGGATGTGTGAACTTAAATGTTTTCCAACACAAAGAACAATGAAGATAATGAATCTTTGAGGGTTGGGTTTCCTGCCATTAATATTCTCCATGAAAACACAAACACGGGAAAGAAGTCTATACAACAGAATTCCTGAATTGTTTCATGAGCTCTCCAAGTTCTCACTGTTAAATAGTGTGTTATTCTTGGGCATTTTACAAAGAGCAGCCACCTTATCAAGATTTACTGCTGTGTTTTAAGTTTACATGGTTGCAACTATCACTACAGCGTGTCTAGAGAGAACTACTTTTGACAACTGAAGATCCACTGGTACAATCATAGCAGGTTTTTAGTGTAATGCTGTCTTTACAAACAAGTCCCCTGCTTGCCAAGCGGTTAACACAATTTGAATGGAAGAAAGAAATACTGTGAAAACATTCCCATGAGCTACTTGTCAGCTGCACTGGCAATCATAGCTATTGCTTGTCAAAGGCTGAGAAGCACAGATCAATTAAGACACAGCAAAAGTGGTTAAATGTGAATTAGAGATGCATTTTGGTTATCAGTGACCAAAATGACAGCCCACGCTAGCTCAGCTACCAAACTTGGACAAGGCCCTTCACTTAGTGTCTAACTTTGTGGCCCATGGTAATAAGTAAAAAGAGGGGTACTAGTAAGCCTATGGCAAGGACGGTCAGATCTCAGAGCCCGGCCCTAGGTCCCCGCTTTTCATGGGTCACCTGCAGGTGACTCATGAGCATGGACATGGTCTAGTTTTGGTGTGCTCACCTCCAGGCAAAAGGGAAGGGCTATGTGCAAATTTCCAGCTCAGCTAGGAGAGCAACAGCTTGCTATACTTTTGAAGGCTGGTTCAATTTGTTACTGAAATTTGTAAAGACACTCCAGGAGATCTATGTGTTTACTTAGGTCTTTTCCACACCATACCTGGATCTCATGACTTCCTGGCATCATCTCAGCAATGCCATTGCCAGGGTGGCAGTGCGTCCCGAACACTTTCTTCCACACCCAGCTGGCTGCTGGTGGATGGGTACTGTTTGGGACATGCTTCTTCCTTCCACAGTGCAGCTGGCCTCTTCTGACACTGTACTGAGGAAGGAAGCACTTAATAGCACTTCCACTCTGCCCACACAGCTACAGCTGACACAATTGTCACATGAAAGGGTCCTATTACCAGTTGTTTTTTTCTGGTAATAGTATACCACATGATCACGGCAACAGGGAATGCAATAGGAGCAGGACAGCAAAGATATTGTGCAATGGCACATATCAAAGACAGGCTTCAATATGTTCTTAGGATGGGATGGGGCTGTCATGCAGAAATGACCTTAGTTAGCTTCCTCCTTCTCTCCCAGTGTTTGTGGTGTCACCCCCTGGTTAGAAGTAGGTAAGCTAGTGTAAGTTACTTTCTCACCCACCTGGCCTTTCTAGACTCCAGACTTTGTTTTAATAACAAAGTTTTGGAAAAAGAAACTGGTTTTCTTTTCAGTTGATTATTAACTCCAGATGGGGTATTTTTTGGCCTGAAAAGGCTGTTCTCCAATCCACACTAAAGCAGAAAGAAAACCCACAAGAAGTGACTAGGAGGGGCTTCTCATTAGCCAAATTGTCACTTCCAGTCCATCCCTGGTGGTCCATCTTTGGCCAGTGCAGCTTACCAAGGTTCTAGGAGAGCCAAAAATGGCCCTTTGACTCATGAATCATGGTTCACTAACGGTGACTCCTTAAAACTTGCTCTGCTGAGTAGAGTCTCTACAAATAACCTGGTGAATTATAGCTGCAAACAGAATAACAATGCAGACTGCATACACACAAGACACCCAAGGGTTTTGTGTACGTGTGTGTGTGTTTGCTGTTTTGAAGTTTTGATCATTTGCATATCACTCCATTGAATTAATTAAAGGAGAGAAAAAAACCAAGGACACTACAGCTTATAGTGATATTATTTCATTGCGTTAATTAGCAGGCACTTGGGGGGAAATGGTTGGCAACAACATCCTTCTCTCCATACATAATTCTAACAATAACATGGGAGAGAAAGAGAGAGGGAACGTTCCTGAGCACATCCTCCAAAGGGTCCCATAAATCCTGCTAATTAATGGCAATTGAAAGGAACAAATGACTCTTGTTGATTTCAATCTTAGATTATAAACAAAGGTGAAAAATGCTACATGTTCGAGCATTTGTTATAATTTTTTTTAAGTTTGCATGAAAAGAATGAACAAAATGGAAGGGGGGACTCATTAGCCACCATCATAGGAACAGAGAAAGTCACCTTACATCTAATCAGTATAATTATACCTGCAGCCCAGTTTTGCAACCTCTACCTCCAGACCACCTTAACTGACAACGTCTCAGACACAATTTCGGCCTGTGACTCCAACATGGTCACCATTTTAATTCTGTATGATTTCTTAGCACCTTTTGCCTGACGAAGAAGCCAGGGGAGCTTCAAGAGCTTCCATGATGTATTCTGTGCATTTTGTGTGGACAATAAAGGTATTGCTTCTTGGAGGATTTTGGATTCTGTTGTATTTTTATGACACAGAAGAAACTGTCCCGCTGTAGACTTGATTCTGCATGACTGGAGTTAGTTGCAGCCACTAAGCAGCAGCTTTTTTCTAGAAATTATCCTGGATGAGATAATCAATATTGCTGTTTCCTTCTGCCAGGATAAACAAAAACAAAAGAGATGAGAGACACAAATGTTTGGTGGCATGCCTGTTTTATTTTAAAAGCTCTTAGGGAGCATGGTGTCAAACTCCTTTAATCCTTATTTCCAACTTTTTAAAGCCAGAGTACTTTTTTCCCCTGCAGAATTAACAAATGTTTAGGTGCAAATCCAACTGTTAGTTCCACCTAGAAGGGAAATATTGAGTCAAGGCTTCAGTTCTCGCTCAACTTCAAATTGTACAATGTGTCAGGGAAATAGATGTACATTGACGTTGGTGAGAATAATGTGCTAGTGGTTTTTTCATTGTGTGCTATGCTTTGCCAAGAGATTCTGTTCACATTAAGAAGTCAAGTGTTCAGATCAAGAACACAAAGAAAGCTCCAAAGTAGAGCTTTTAAAAATTCCTCTTCGGGCTATTCTCAGAATCCCAGAAATAACTGAAGATATTTCTGGAGTACACTCCCAGAATCCTCCAACCAGCATCGCTACTTGTCAAAATGCCATTACACAAGGAGCTATGCCTTCCTGCTGCTTGAACAGCGGCGGTGTATTATTCAGGCTTCTGCAAGCCCCATGATTCTAGTGCAAAGAATTACACAAGACTAGCACAAGCTGAGAAGGTTCTGTAAGTGTGATCTTTGGGTGAGGAGTAACATCAACTATTATTCAGTGGGAAAGTGAACAAACACATTGCCCCCTAAGTGGCTGGTTGGACAATGATATGCCCCAGCACTGAAGAATAATATGGCATAGATTTATACAGTACAGCTGCTTGATAGGATTGCAGCCAGAAGAACCATGGAATCACAGAGTTGGAAGAGACCCCAGGGGCCATCCAGTCCAACCCCCTGCTATGCAGGAACACATATCAAAGCACATCCAAAAGATGGTCATCCAGCCTCTGCTTAAAAACCTCCAAAGAAGGAGATTCTACCACACTCCATGGAGACAGCATATTCCATTGCTGGACAGCTCTGACCCATCAGGAAGTTTTTCCTGAGGTTTAAGTGGAATCTCCTTTCCTGTAGCTTGAATCTATTGCTCCTTGTCCTAGTCTCTGGAGCAGCAGAAAAAAAGCCTGCTCCCTCCTCGACATGACATCCCTTCAAATATTTAAACATGGCTATCATGTCCCTCTTAACCTTCTCTTCTGCAGATTAAACATCCCCAGCTTCCTAAGCTGCTCCTCATAGGGCTTCATGGCTTTCAGACCCTTCACCATTTTGGTCACCCTCCTCTCGACACACTCCAGCTTGTTGATATCCTTCTTGAATTGAAGTACCCAGAACTGGACACATTATTCCAAGTGAGGCCTAACCAATGCAGAATAGAGTGGCACCATTACCTCCCTGATCTAGACACCATACTCCTATTGATGCAACCAAGAATCACATTGGCTTTCTTCGGTGCCGCATCACACTGCTGACTCACACACTGCTGAGTCTCCTTTGGTTAAAGTTCATGAATCTATAGTGAGTTTTGTGGAAACTACTCTAGGTCTTGCAGGAGATATAGAAGGTGCTGAACATTCAGGAAAAGTCCATAAGGAAGAGACATGTGGGTATAGTATGTGGTTTTGCAATAGCCAGACTAGATTTCCAGGCATCATTGTGAAAGATGGACAGTGAAGAAAGCTGATAGGAAGAAAACCAACTCATCTGAAAGGTGGTGCTAGAGGAGAGGTCTATGGATTCCTGACTGCTAAAAAGGCAAATGAATGGATCCTAGAACAAATCAAGCCTGAACTCTCCTTAGAAGCCAAACTAAACTGGGGCTGTCACAGTTTGGTCATATATGAGAAGACATGAATCACTAGCAAAAACAATAATGCTTGTTAAGGTAGAAGGCAGCAGGAAAAGAAGAAGATTCTGTTACCAATGGACAGATTTAATCAAGGAAGATGTGTTTCTGAATCTGCAAGACCTGAGCAGGGTGGTTGATGGTAGAATGGCCTGGAGTCATCCATAGGGTCACCATAAGTTGAGATTAACTTGACAGCAGTTAACAACAAAGTGGGGACTGCTTCCTGGCCCAGGCTGTATTTCTCCAGAGAAAGGGAAAAGAACAAAGTTATTGTCCCTCTTCCTTTTTCTGGACAAATGCAACCTGGGATGGGGGGAAAACCCTGCTGCTTGGTCACCTACTTCCCCAACCCCAGCCTCTAAACCACAGAAGAAATGATCAGAAAAGACATGATAGCTGCTAGAGGAGGGGTATACAAGGAGCTGATAAATAGTTTCTCGCACCCCATCTGAAACAAGTCATACGTGAACATAACCTCACATTAAGTGCATGTATGCCACCATCGGGATTTGAGCCATTGTAAAGAACCAGGGAACACATGGTGTTTCCTAGCTGTGGCTATGCCTGCTTTCCTTCTCTTTATTTGCCTGAACATGGATGCATGGATAGGGACCGGCACTGTTTCAGAAAGTGGCTTTGCAAGTGTTCCAGCTTTTAACGCAATTTGAAGGGAGAAAGGGGGCCTCTTTGGCCTTTTTTATTGACTACAAAATAGCAGGATAGTCTCAGAGTAATAGCAGCCATTAGGAAGGAGAATAGGGAATAAAATAAACTTTTATTGCTGGAGTAAAAGCTCTGAGTCCAGCCTGCGCTCCAGTGACACTCTTCTTCTTTAAACTAATCACTGATGCAGAGTTGAACCTCCCCGATGGCTTTTTGCAAGAAGTGGGTAAACTTATTTTAAATTGATCCCTGCAAACTTGTTTTTTTTTTTTGCCCCCTTCTATGGAAACACAGTTTTAGAGGTTTAAAACAAATCCTCCATCTTTCATGCACCTTTGATCTTTGTGTGCGGAAAGGCATACGGTTTAACAAACACATACAAAAAAAGAGAACTTTGCACTGTGGAGAGGAAGAAAAAGAACTTTAAAAAAAAGTTTAGCACTTCATTACATTCTGCCTACAGAAATTATCCCATAAAAGATATTGCCAGTAGGAAAGTGTAAAATGTCAGCACAGTCTTGCAAAGGGAGGAGGGCAGGAATGGTACCAAACACTCATAAACAATCCCCAAAATGCTATGGATGCTCATATCCATTTATGCCCCCTCCCCAAACATGCCTAGGAACCTTTTCTTCTTTTTAGTGCTGATGCTTAAGTTTTAAGAGCATTGATCAGAGAGAGAGATGCTACTGAACACAAAAGAGAATGTCGAGGAACATAAAAGTACAATTTCTATTCACTTTTTTCTGTACAGAAAAGCTGCTTATTAGCTTTGGGAAATAGGGGCTTTGAGACCAGCTCACCTTTCAAAGAAAGCTATAAACAGATAATGGTCCCTTTTCGACTCCCATTTAATCAATGGAACTTTTCTGCCCATTGCTTTTATGACAGGGCCCTACATCAAATTCTACAACAAGCCTTCAGTTCCCTTCAGGGCACTAACCCATATGTGCCGGCAATGATCAGGAGTTTTAAATACAATTTTGCATTTGGTTAATGAGGGAAGGAGTAAGTGGTGTAATGCTCCTTCTTTTCTCCTTACGCATATTTGCCGTGGCTTGCACACACTGCTCAGATTTCAGCGTGCTTGAGGCTTGTGAGAGTGGCTATGAAGGGTAGAGGTTTGTCTGCCCCTGGATGAGTGTTTACAAATTGAGGCTGGAAAATCATGGCTAAGATCTTATACTTTCCAACGGTCCTTGTTTTGTTCTGGCTTACTTCACTTGCTGCAAACTGAGGCCTTTCTGCACGAGGAAATTAAGACAGCCAATGCATCTTGTAACGGAGGTCATCTGCACTTTGGAGAGGACTAGGTTTGGATTATTTATCTTCGTTCCGCACCTAAGTCCGATTAAATGCACCCCCAAGTGGTCGTCAAGCACACTATTTGAAAAACGGAAGAAACCAGTTCTTCAATTTTCTGGATTGCACCAATTCGCACTATCACAGTGTTGCCGATGCGCACATTCGCACCAATGCAAAGTGGTGATCACCAGAGGGCGGGCTGTGGGCATGGTCAGCTTCAGCGGTTGGTCCTGCAGAACAAATGACAGGAAGCTGCCATTTTCTCATCCTCATAGTGCAGATCTATGAACTCGCACTGCTCCGATTCAGCGTGGTACATACAGAGTAGCCCTGCAGAAGGACAGAAGGGAAAGTCTGCCTTGTTTCAAACTCAGAAGAGCTGGTAAGAAACGGCACGAAGCGATTCCCTAACCTCGTGCGGAAAGGGCCTGAGTTCAAAGTAAAAAACATTAGTTTGCACTCAATTGACTCAGCAGAGGGGAGATGAGAGGAGGGGTGAAATCTTGCCCTTCCCAGTAGGCTCAGGCAAAAGTTAACTGCTACAGACTTGCTTAGCTTGGGTGTTCGTCCTAGGGATGGAAAAAATGCTTAAAGGTATTGGAAAATTACCCCCTAAAAATATATCAAGAAATCCTGATTAGAGATCAAGATTGTTATCCTTTTCCTCCTGGTGAGCTTGTGGAACAACTTCTTAAATGACGTCTAGAAGACCACACAATTTCACTCCTGGTCAAACCCACTTCTAGATGTATGGAACTACTCATTCAGGTTTGCAATATAGCCAGTGTTTTATACTTGCAATGTGAAAAAAGCTGAAAGACAGACAAAAATAGAAAGCTTTTAAAAACTAGTACTCTTTCTTTGGCCACCAACATTCACTTCAAATGAAATCAAAAACAAAACTACAAAATGAAACCAAGTTGGGACTTGATCTTTTACACACATTGAATTCTTTTACATCCATAGATGTGAAGCAAACTCTCAAGGATGTCTTTGCACTCTTCCCATGCTAATGTGTTTGAAATTTTTGGAAATTTCTTGTATATGATTCGAACACCACAGCACAAAGTTAGTCTTCAGTCATTTGGGGAGGTAACTGGGATAGATCTTCACAAACGTTATTCTCATTGGGAAGAATAAATAATTTTTCCATTTTCTCCACACTGGGGAAACACACACACACACACACACACACACTGATTTTGTAGAAAAAACAACATTTTCATTTTCTACTCAGAACTGTGATTTTTCCATACAGAAAAATCACATTTTTTCTGTGCTGGAAACTTGCTTTCTGTGCAATTAAAAAAAAAATTGCAATTTTCTGTGTTAAAAAAAAATGGGTGCCTTTCAATTAGAATAAGTCCTGAACTGTAAAGATTTTTTCTGTGCAAGATTCTCCTTGTTAGATGTTTCTGGCAGTTGCAAATCTCAGTTTTAGTGTATTATTCAAATGTTTTCAAACATTTTTTCCATTCATAGGATGACATTTGCTCTAATTGGTTAAACTAATTGGAAACATAGGCTGGGAGAGGAAGAAATTCTTCAGGAAGGTGTGTACCACTTCGCATCCATGAACAACAAGAAGGTATCTATGATGCTCTGTTTTAATCTAACATAAAGCTCCTGATTGTAAAAAAACCAGCTATTGTCCTCATATTTATTCATTAAAAAAACTGTTATGAAGAAAGACTAAACCCAGTTCTTTGTCCTGTAAGAAGCATAGTTATGAATGTTGATATTGTTTGTTCCCCTTTCTGCCAGGCATTGGTTGTGATTGTTATTGTTGGTTTTTAAAAATAGTATGTGTTTGCAATGAGAAAAATAATGAAAAAGCACACTTTTTTTTAAAGGAGGTGTCTGCCGACTATACAATGCTTGAAAATGGATTCTAAAAACTCTCTCCCATAAAAAAGGCACAGTATCAATAGGAAAATATCTGCTTTTGTGTGTGTGTGTGTGTGGTGTGGCCTACATCGAATGATGTCAAGCAATGCCCACAAAGCGCTTTTCAAATAATCACCACTGTATGCGAAGCCAAATAAAAACCACACAGATAGGAACTTGAATTGGAATTGATTTATGCATACACTGGGTATGCCACATTCACAAAAGACTGTCAACATTTGATTTGTGAATGGTCACACAAAGCAAGATACAACAATCCCTTCGATTTAGTTCAGGAGACAGAATTTCAAATGGGATGTCATGGCACATGCTGACATGCGCGGGGATTCACATGCAAGTGTAGTTTTGCATTTGATTTCACAAGTGGATGCGCGTTCAGTTACACAGTGCTGCAACTGAAACAATGGGTAACTCTGCACGTGCAGATTTATGCTGTTGCTGTTCTCAAGCACGTTCAAGTCAGCTCAGACTTATGGCAACTCTTCCAGCAGGTTTTCTTGGCAAGATTTATTCAGAGAAGGTTTCCTTTTTGGTGCAGAGAGAGTGACTTGCTGAAGGTCATTTGGTAGGTTTCCATGCCACCATTGTTTAAGGTAGAACATAGGGATCTAAATTCTGGTTTCCAAGAGCCCTGGCTTGACACTCAAACCACTATGCCATGCTGCTTCATTTGTTGCCCGGTGCCTTTATGTCTTGTGATGACCCAGTCCCAGCATTTTCTTGGCCCAATTTATTCAAGGGTTTGTCATTGCCTTCTTTTGAAGATGAAAGAGTGTGACTTGCCCAGGGTCAACTGATGGCCTTCCATGGTTGAGCAGGAATTCAAACTTACCTCTGGGATCCTAATTCGACATTCAAGCCACAACAACACACTGGCTGTCACTGAGGTTTACACTGTGCATCCCCAATGTAGTATCTCATCCATATTAGTGGAATTATATTTATAAGCAATACAGAGCAGAAATCTGTCAATGCTCCCTATCAATGCCATTGCACCACTGTGGGCAAGGATGACAGAAGGAAACAGAGTCATTGCAACTTCAGTTGCGAAGAAAGCATGGCATTGAAGACACAGAGCTGGCAGGTTTTCTCTGTATTACCTTGCAACTGCTGTGTGACCCTGAAAAAATTGCAACGGCTAGCAGGAATAGGATTCTAGCCATGTTCTTAACAGAAGGAACCCATCTTCCAGTTATTCAATTAGTAGAGGAGTCTCTTTTCTCCTGAGGACACAAAGGCAACTGTATTTTAAATCTTTGGCATGGAAAAAAACATAAAATTTTCAATCAGTGGAAAAAATGTTGCAAGCCTTTACTGCTTAAATTACAGCAAAAAGCAGATGCTTCCTGGGCATGACCCAGGGTTAACAATCTCTTTCTGCACAAACAAGTCTTCCCAACCATATATCCCTAGCTGATTAGTTTGAGCAATTTATAGATCAACGGGATCCCACCTACTGGGAAGCTGGGCTGCTCAGACACTTCACCTTCCACTACTTTCTCTGCAAGTCAAGAAGCCAGGTGGCTATGAGTGGCAGGTGGCTGAATGACAACCACAGCCTCTATTCACACTTTTCACTCACAAGCAGAAAAGTGATAGACCACAAGCAGAAAGTAATTAAGGAAGAGCAATCAATAGCAGACAATACAAGTGATGAAACTATGAAGATAACCTGCTATCCCCTCCCCAAAAAAGAGAGAAAGATAGTCAGCTTAGAAGAACTGTTAACCCTTTACCTAAATATCCCAAAGATACCAGATCTCATTTGATTTTAGAAGCTAAGCAGAGTTAGCCCTGTATAGTACTTGGATGGGAGAGCACCAACAAATACCAGGTGCTCTAGATTATATGTCAGAGGAAGGAGCTGGCAAAACCACCTATGAGGATCCCATGTCTAAGAAAAACCTCTGAAATTCATGGGATCACTATAAACTGGCAGGTGACAAGAAAGTACATATGCCTACATGCAGTGTAGACCTTGGGTATGGAGGCAATATATAGGACAGTAAGCCTGGTACATTTGGATATTTTCTTAGTGTAGTATACTTTTGCTGCTTGAGGAGGAAATGTATATGTCCCATAGCATCTGAGGTTAAAGTGCATGGCCCATAAAGAGAATAAAATTATTTTGCATATGAGGCTGCAAATCCCACAGGGGCTTATTCTCCTCCTTAGCAGTACATAAGAACATAAGAAGAATGAAAACCTACCTAATCCAGCACTCTGTTCACAAAATGGCCAACCAGTTCTCTCTGGGAAGCCCGCCAGTAGAAAATGAGTGCCACAGCATCTGTGCAAACAGTAGCAGCTGGTAGCTTCCATGTCAGCCAGATGAATCCACTCCAGGTTTTAATCTGAACTTTAAAGGAGTTATCCATGGTGCTTTACATATTTTGGAGATATTGCTCAGCACCTTGGAGAGCTACTGCAGAGCTCAAACTAAAACCTAGAGCTCATTTCCTGACCCACTGACATGGAAGGCATCAGCTACTGTTGTATACAAAATATTTTAATCATGCAGCCCTGTAGATGTTTTGGACTACAACTCCCAGTATTCCACACCATTGGCTATGCTGACTAGGGCAGATGGGAGCTGCAGTCTAACAATATTTCCATTGCTGGCCTACACCATTCCCTGGTTGAAGTATACCCAACAGGCTATCCATGTTTCCGCATTTCTCAGAGGCTTCTTGAGCTGATTTATTGAAATGAGAGTGGATCACAATGAGTTTGGCAGATGTTTACCAGTGAACCAATCATGCAAACCTTTGCAACTTTGCACACCACAATGGGGAAAAAGTGAGAAATTTAAGTACTTGGATTTGTTCATGCTTCTGGAAACAAGTGGGAGGGTTCTAGAGAGCAGCTTTGAGGCTGGGCAATGTAGCATCACTGACCCAGAGTCCTTCCAGTGAAACTGTCCTAATGTTTCTTGACAAAATCATTTGGATGCTGTCTTTCAGGAGGCAATGTAGAGAATGAGACATAGGTTTCTCTGGGAAGTGCCCAGAATTGCAAGCCACTGTGACTCAAAGCTACTACAAATAAAATTTCCTCCCTGCTTTAAACCATATCTCCTACATCTCACAAGTTCATTTTCATGCTTCTAGGCATGCAAAATTGGCAAGGTCATAGGATAAAGGCTTTATTGTGTAGAAGGAACAAGCTTAGCATAGACAGTTGTTAGGACTACCAAATATCTAGGATTCCAGATCTGGAAGTGGTTTCATCTACAATGTTGTACACAGAGCAGAAATAACAGAGATTGAATGCTCATTCAGCCACACGGCTTCACTTAGAAGGCACTTTTGACAAGTCATACAGTCCGCGTCCCATTATGAGTAGCGCAGAGCTCCCACATCCTGATTTTGTACGGAATATGATTTTTAGATCATTTGAGCCCATTTAAACGCATTTCAAGCCCAGGCTCACCCTCTCCCCAAATATCCCAGATAGCCAGTTTCTAAAGATTCTAAAGTCCTGATGAACTACCATTCTAGGGATGGAAAGATTATTCTAAAATATTTGAAAACCATGTTTCTTGGGTGTTCAAAAATGCTAATGAGGAATATCCCAAACTGATGTGAATCTTCCCATCGGAGAATTAATCTAAGCAAAATTTGCACGTGGTAGTTTTGTGCATAAAACAGGAGTTTCTTTGCAAGAAACCACATTTTCTGCACAAAAAATAATATTAATACAAAATAATGTATTAATTACAGAAAAAATACCTCTTTTGCTCTCCAAACCTACAGCATTGCTTCAAAGGGTTCCCTTTCTTTCTTTCTTTTCTTTCTTTCTTTCTTTCTTTCTTTCTTTCTTTCTTTCTTTTTTCTTTCTTTTGTTGTAGCTCTTGTGGAATTACAGTCCAAAAAAACTGTAAGTGGAGTGGTGAATCCACTAAGATTTTAATCTGAATTTAAGATTAATCTGAACTTAAGAAGAGACTTCCAAGGTGCTGAATTTATGGGGGAGGAAAGTTAGAATTCAGCACCTTGAACAGTTTCTTTAAAATTCAAACTAAATTCAAGCTAAAGCCCAGAATAGATTCACTGCCCCACTGACATGGAAGCCACCAGCTGCCAATGCTGATTTCTTTTTCTTCTCAAGCTCTTTCCATCTACACTCCAACACTCCACTTTAATAACTCAGGGTTTTGCTACCTCCTTTGCTACTTCTGCAATTTGTGTGTTATTTTTTTCCGTGCATGGTGCCTCAACTTGATTTCTCTCTACTGCCTGCCATGTTCAGTGTTTTGATTTGCTTACTATTTTGTTGCCTCTAAAGCACCACTTCTTTACATTGATCACAAGCCGGTTTGTACCATTTTAATTCCGTTAAGTGTTTTGGGCTAGGAGGAGGCCTTGTACGAAATAAAGTTTATGTTAAACTGAATTACATGGTGAATTGTTTTGGAAGGGGCACGTCAATTTGGCAAGGTCCAGATGGGACTGTTATGTAAAACAAGATTTATGCAGGAGAGCATGGAAATTAAAGGGCTCTACACTACAATCCACTCAAGCCATTTTCACACCAACACCCATTTAAAGGGAAAACAAAAGATAAATGTGCAGCTTGTAGCTGAATGCATTACTCCTTCTGCTCTCTTAACTAGAGTTGGCACTGAAATATCACATGCAGAGTAAATTCAGTTTGGGAGTTTTTCCCAAGGAGAAACAGAAAGAAAGAGAAAGTGCTCTGAGCAAGCTGGTGAAATCTTGGGGCATGGGAGAGTTTCATACCAATCCTACCATACAGATAGAAAAAAAATCTGACTAGAATTTATCCAGCTAGGGATTTTAAGGCCCTTTTCACACGTGGGGGAGCCGAAATGGGGAGGCACACACAGGGGCGGAAATTACCTGCTTGAATTTTGCTCCATCCCTGCTCCGTCCCTGCGGGAGCGTGGCTCCGCCGCTCCACACGCCGAATTTCGGCGGCGTTCGGTGGCGTTCGGCGGCGCCCAAAATGGCGGCTGGCGGCTTCCCGCGGTGCTCCGCCAATCAGGGCAGCGCGACAACCGGAAGCCTGCCTCTGGGCAGATCTGCAGAGATGCACTAACGCGTCTCTGCAGATTCACACCGGGAGCAGCCACGGATTAGTGCGGGCGAGTTTCATAAAAACCACCTGGGAAGGTGGTTTTTAAAAAACTCGCAGCGCCACCCTTGCCGCTGCACTAGAGCGGTTGGAGGTGTGGAGCCTCACCTTTTCCAACCGCACTAGCTTGCCCCGCGGTGTGAACAACCTCCGTCTCCGATCGTCTCAATGCGGGGTTTTACCCCTGTGTGAAAATGGCCTGAGACTCTGATTATTTTTTTCATACAATTTTGTATTTTTCCAACCACAAACCCATGTCTTCCTGTTTCTCCCTCAGCTTACTTTTCTTCTCCTTTCACAAAAGAGTGAAACCAAGAACTGAGAATTTCAACAGAAGCCTTATTGATGTCTCACCACACTGAAGGGGTAGATTAATAAGAACATGAGATAGAATTTTCTCCATAGCATCCTTTTAAGTGTGAAATACTGATTTGTGGTTATCTCAACTATAAGCAAATAATCTTATTCCTAATCTACAAAACTGGTTATACACAATTTTAAGTTTTACCATCTTAGGTTTTAATGTCTTTTGCAACATACTGATTTTAAGAAGACACAGATGTTGTATCTAGTCACACAACATTTTATGAGCTCTGCTTTGAACGGAAAACAATTGGTGGTAGTTGGAGGTGCTAAATATGTTCAAAGTAACATTCTTGCCCTGAGATTCCTCCCATTCACCTTGAGGTCCAGAAAAGAAGGTTCAAGGCCTTGACTCTCCAGGCAAAGCCACACATCTGGGAACCCCAGTAACCTCAAGCAATATCTTTACATTTTCTCAGATATCTATCACACACAGTTGCCATGCAGCATCTTTCACCACAAGGCAGCCATATTCTGAGAAGCAGCTCAGGAACGTAGAAAGTGCTGGCTTTTTTCACATGTCCCCCTAGAGAAAATTTATTTTTTTCCCAGACTCTGTGCCATGCCACCCCATATGTCATTGTCTTTTACAGAAGAGTTGCCTAGCTGGAAATGACAAATTGGCGAGCATCCAAAGACAAGCACGTACCTGTGTTTTCTGTGTGTAGCGTGAGAGAGTCTGTGTGCATCTTTTCTCTGCAGTCTGTAAGCCTTGGAATTCTCAAGGCATTTATTTGTCAAAATGGAGGGGCAGCAGAAGTGCGGTAGCACATTTCTTCCCTGGAATTTACAAAATTCTATAATTCAAATTCAAATAATTCAAAGTTCTATAGTTCAAAGTTCATGGCAACAAATGAAGCAGAAAGGGTGTTTTTTTTTGTTTTTTTTTTTGGAGACAAACTCAAAGGGTGCAGTTGAAGGATAGACCTTTATCCCAAGTTCAGACCTGAAAGGCCTTCATGCTAGACAACAGGCTGCCCTCCAGATGCTGGTAAACTTCAACTCCAAGAAGTCCTAGGCAGTATCAGTAATGATGGTGAGAGTTGCAGTCTAACAACTTCTGGAAAGCCACACTTTGCCCATAAAGCCAGATTATCAATGATGCAACTGCTGCAATTGCTTCAGGCTCCTACCTGGTAAAGGGGCCAATACTGAAGGGGAAAGATGTTGCTTGCATTCTCAGGAACTTCTTGAGTATGTTGAAGCTTCTGTTTGCTTTAATAGTTTGTGTCTTACTTGAGAAAATGAATAAAAATATCCAGGCCCAGGCTGTTCGTCTCACTGAAGCTGCAGGAATGGAAGCAGGTTCATGCATGACATTTTTTTGGCTGTTGTACTTTGTATACTCTAAAGGCACCAGATCCCAACTGATCTTGGAAACGAAAAATGGACCAGTCCTGGCTAGTACTTGGATGGGACACCACCAACAAATACCAGTTGCTGTAGGTAAAACCACCTCTCTGTATTCCTTGTGTAAGAAAACACTGTAAGATTCCCAGGGTCACTATAAGTTAATAGATAACTAGAAGGCACATACGTAGACACATAGTGTATTTCACTACTCATTTATTCATTTTCTGCATTTGTATAATTTCTATACCATAATTTAAAGAGGTGCAGAGATATGCCACAAAGGCGCCTCTGTTTTTGGAAATGATCCAGGGCCCAAGGCATCCTAGTTTGACCTTGCCTATCCACAGTATACAGTGGCCTACAGTAACTAGGGTTTCAGATAGGAGAGGTCCACCCCCCCAACTCTCCTAATATAGTCAAAATCAAATTGGCACTTTATAAATGTAAGGCATAGATCACCATTGAGCTGTGACCCTTCAGGTCCCAAGTATTCCCTCCAGGAACAGCAGCAGACACTGATAGATGAGACTCAGCACATTTTGAAATTTCTGCAGAATCAAGTGGTCTTGTGAAGGATGTTGAAGTTTGCTGATATAGGATTTAAATGCCAATCCCTTTCTTTAGAACAGTGCCTACAGGGACTATAGGTCGGTGTTAGAGGACGTATTTTACATGCTGAAAGCATCAAACGTAGCTCACACCATCTCTAGGTAGACCCAGACCCTGAAAATATGCTCTTCATCAAAATAAATGATACTGTGCTAGATAAACCAATGGCCTAATGCAGTCTAAGACTGCTTTGTTATCCAATATGTGATGCTGGAGGCTATTGGGAACAGGATGTATGCAAGAAAGAATATGGCCATCGGCTAGTAGATCCTTCAGCTTGATTCTTCAAGACTTCCTCCAGCTCTCTTCAGTATTTCATAGATCAAAACTGGAATGTATGTGCCCAAGATGCATCAGACTCTGGTCAAGATGCTTAAAGTTATAGATGAGGAAGAGCACACAACCAAGGAGAAGATGAAGTAGTTTGTTCTTGCCTGACCCTACTGGAAGGCCAAGATCCAGCTCCCTCCCATTATCTCCCTGTGCTGAGTTAATTGGGTCCAAACTACTTTAAACTCAGTTTGCAGCCTTTGAAGTAAACTGAGGACAAAGGGGAAAGAGAAGGAAAGAGAGAAAAACTGGGATGTTTCAAAAGGAACTGCAAAAGTGGGTTAACTGTATTGATAGGGCGTGTCCCTGCAAAACTAAGAACGGGACAAACTTTCTCTCTTGCTCTACCAACCCACAAAAACAAGTGACAGGTCAGCGCAGCCATTTTGGTTCAGCTCATTTTGTTACCCAACCTGAGTATGAATGATAAACCCTTCCCCAACTTCTCTAGGGGTTAAAAAAAATAACTGTGCCGAAGCAACAATTCCAACCCTTGTTCTGTCTTGACTCCTGTTCTTTCTGACCTTCATCTTTTAGCCCTAAACTATCACTTTCTTTCACACAACACTAGGTTTCTGACAGCTATGGATAACCATTCTTTCCATAAAACCAAGGAATGGGAAACAGATGTTGCTGGCTAGGGAGATCCTGTCATCCCCACTACTCAGCATATTGGCAAGGGATGATGGGTGTTGCAGTCCAACAACATCTGGAAGCATACACATTCCACTCCCCTGCCGGGAAGAAAAGCAGAAATAATCCGAGGACTAGAACACATAAATAAATACACACACAAATAAATAAATACATAAAGAGTGAGAGAAAGAATATAAAATGCACCTAAATAACATTATAGATGGAAGTTGTAAAAATCAGTCAGTTGTAACTATGAGAGCAGCTGCATAAAATGAAAAAATACTGATGACTCCATGTATCTTCATCAATTAAATGTTTTGAGGTTTAAGCATACAACCTCCATGAGCATAGACAAATTACATTCATAAATAAAGATGACAATGTAATTTAAGCATCAAGATGATAACACAGCTCCACGTTTCTCTCATTCCAGGTCAAGTTTAACTGACCCAGTCAATTCAGAAAATAAAAATTCTTGGAGGAACACTGCTAGTGCTGTTCTGAAAGAAGCAGCTTTGTCTAGAAGGGGTGAAATTCTTGCAAGAGAACCTGAAAATCAGTTTTGTTTTTAATTTAACATTCTTTATTTCACTTGAACGCGCACTCTTCCAATATATTTTGACAAAACAAATGCTTGTGGAAAACAAAGATGGCTTAATAATTCTACTTTTATTCTCGTGTAGCTATTAACCCATTTTTTCCCCTGTTAGGGAAGGGTGAGAATTGCACTTAGGTAAGATTTTTTTCTCCAATAACTTCCTGAAATTCAAAAAGTTCATCACAAACAAGACTGAATGAACGTGAGCTTTAAAAAAAATGAAAAAAACTGGGAGATTAACCCATGGAAAGAGAGGGCTTTCACTGACTCTTTAATAAAGATATTATGCTTCACTAAGGCCATTTCCACCCTACACTGTTCTAGGGCTATTATTCCACTTTCAACATCCTGTGGAATTCTGGGCTTTGTAGTTTCCTGAGGCCAAAGAGCTCTGGCTGAGAATACTAAATGCCCCTCCCTAAACTGCAATCCCCAGGGTTCCACAGGATTTTAAAAGTGGAATAATAGTGCTCTAACAGTGTAGTGCAGAAATGGCCTAATTCTCTTCTTCAAAGAAGTGACACTGCAACCACTACACAAACTCTGTCTCTCCTTACTTGTAGTCAGAGGCAATAAGCAATATATCATACTGGCTTCTCGTCATGGTGACATTCTACAGAATCCTGGACTTTGTCAACTGGTTCAAGCACTTAGAATAGTGAACTCCAATCCAGTCCCCTAATTTTAAGTACCTCAAAGTACAAACACCAGGAATCCTTTGGATGCCTGGAAAATCAGAGTGGCATTAAGTTGCCATAACCATGTGGCACAGATATAGCTGAAGCTGTGCTGGAAGTAGGGATAAGAAGAACATTTACTAGTCCCTGGTTGAAGAACAGGTTCCTTGACACTCGGTACCCACCTTCCCAATGGGGAAAAATCAACGGAGCAGAATTTTGTACAGGTTTTCTCGCTGGTATTCAACATCCCAAAGTGTTATGAAGGAATTACTCTGCATAGAACGATACGTTCTGTTTTTGTTTTTTGTGGGTGTTGCCCAAATCCCTGCTTGGATCGGAGGTTTAGGTTGCCCCTACTTGAAAAGCATATGTTCTTTCACCGGCCACTGGCCACCAGCTATGATAGTATGAGATTTGGACAGTCACAACTCTCTACCCCAATAACAAGTCTAGGGATGAGAAGAAAATTTAAAAATATGCAAAAAATGATACTGAAAGCTGCAGGCCATCCTCGTAAGAAGGGCTGCACAGTTCCACCCTTGTCTTCAAGGAAACCACAAGGGTGACTATTTCACCCCACAGATAGGCATAAATTGGGACCATGTTATGAGAGTGAGCTATTAAAAATGTTAGCTGTCAGGCCGTGAGCCTACATGCTCTTAAGCTTAATTAGGAAGAACTGGGAGCAACGTTTCCTTTTTGCTCAGCAAAACAGGCTTTAGGAGAGAGGGGAGAAAAGGCCTTAAAATGCAGCTGTTGGCAGCTGCTCCGGGTGTGATTATTTACCCTATCCATTTGTGACATGCAATTGAACAAATCTTTTTTGACATCACTCAGGCATAAGAGCCTGCTATTTATTGGTTTTTATCTCCCATTAATAGAAAGTGCTAGTAGGTATGACAGAACTTCAAATGCACTTTTTAAACCCAACTTTCCCTGCTACACATACATTAAGCTGTGCTTTCCTCCGCTACGTTTTGTATATTCAGAATTGAAAGCTTCGTTGGGCTTAAAATGGGCCAGCAGGCTTTCAAAATATCATGCAAATGACAAAAATAAAAGCTGGCCATACGGAAAGCGTGTTTCAGTTGGCTTATGCTGTTGCAAGCCATTGCACAGTGTCAGAATTCAGCTGTTGCATGCAAAAGGCTGATGGTTTCTTCCACCCATGGCATTTTCAGTTAAATGAATCTTAAACCATTAAAGCAATCTGCCAAGCAGTGATCATGGAAAGCCACTTCTTTGGAGTACATTATCAGTGTTTTAAATGGAACAGTGGTCTACCCAGGTGTAACATAAACACAACAGGGAGTTTTTAAAAAAATACATATAGTAAAAATAGCACTCAGATTTTACTGCGTAAAATGTCACAGAAATATGGGAGATAATTTTGTTTGTTATTGGTGATGTTTTGCCCATTTGTTTATATTGCGCCTTTCCCCCAAACACCAGGACTCAAAAGTTTAAAGAAATATAAATAAAAGCATGCACAGAGGCTTATGTAAAAAATAAAAAAAGTATGAAGAATTATTGTTAAAGTGCAATAAAACTACCCATTAGATTAAAACCATGTACAACAAATTTGTGTTAAAATAATTTTAGCCTACAAAAGTCCTAAAAGCTTGAGGGAGGGGATCAAAAAGAAGGATAGCTATCTTATCGAGGGAGTTCCAAAGCCTGGGAGCAAGCATGAAGAAGGCCTCAAGCCGGATGGTACCAATAAGTAAATAAATATTTTAAAAATTATGTAAGAAAAGGAAAAAAATATAAAGAGGGATGAGGGAAGAACTAAAGGCTGGACTTTTCTTGGCTATCTGCACTAGCATAGGCCTTTACAAACAAAAAGAGCATTCAAATAATGCATGTAATTCAAAATAATCAGATGTAAATATAGTGAATTATTTGATGATGATAACATGTATGGTAATGGTAACTCAAAATGTAAAGTGCAAATGAGGAGTGTAATTTTATTTATTTTATGAATAAAGAATGAAAATTAAAAAAATATATATCTATCTCTATATAAATAGATAGATAAATAGATAGATAGATATAGACACACACACACACACACACACATATACCAGTTGCATAAGAACGTGGGAGCGGGGGGGTGATTCGCCTTGGGCAGCAATGTTTTTGGGGTGTCCTGGCCTGCAGCCATGCCCCCACATGCCCTGGCCATGCCCCCATATGCCCTGGCCATGCCCCCATGCACTGTGGCTCTGCTCCCTTCCACACAGTCCAAACTCCTCCACTGACACACACACACACACACACACACATATAAAGAACTGACAAATATGTTTCTCAAGTGTTGAAAAGCCCTGATGAGAAGAATCCTGGATGGATGAAAATCTTCACACTTTGAGACTTGTTCTACACAAAATTCACACTTTTTTTTAAAAAATGCAAAAAACAGCATTTTTCTACACAGAAAATAATGTTTCTATGCATATATTTTTCTAAGCAGTAAATGTTGTTTCTGCATAAAATATGCTGTAGTGCTGAAATTATTCTGCCCACAGTCCTCATGTGGTCTTTTTCTTTTTTCTTTTCTTTTTGTGCAGAAAGCATTTGCTGCTCAGGGAGACTGCATTTTCTGCACAGAAATGAAGATTTCCATGCAGAAGTACTGCAAACTCCTCGAACAAGACAGCAAGATGGGTAGAAGATAGTTCCTGCTCTCTAGAAGGTAGGAGAAGGAGGAGAAGACATAGCCGAATGGACACCAGGGTGAGGAAGAAGAGGGAGGGGGACTCAATGAGTGGATGGAGTAGACGAAAGATAGAAAAAAAGTACTGGAGCGGAGAACTAAAATTTTCTATTCCAGCTGAAGCTAGTGCTTTTCTCATTAATTTATTGGCAGAAATACTGTACAGTCTAAAATAGTAGAAATGAAAGGAGGATCTATCAGTGTAGAGAAAGCAAGAAGTCCCTGCCTGTCTGTTTGTGTGCATATCTACCTACATACCTATCTACCTTTTATGGGGACTTTCTGTTTAGTTTTGGGGTTTTGAAATAGTAGATTTTCATTAACCATCTGATAGACGCGTGTGCTGAATATCACTGAAATGAACACCAGAACTTAGAGGCAGTCCTCCATCAACTATCCCAGCTGTTTGGAGAATTAAAAACATCAACACTTTTCATTGAAAAAGAAAAACAAGATTACTTTTTTGATTCTAAGACAGATCTGGTGAATCAATAAAATCCATGGAGGCTGTTTGCTCTCTGATTTGAGTTCCATTTTCTTCAAAGTAGACCTTCAGTGGAATGAAATGAAATCTCATATCCCATCGAATTGGACAAGAATAATACCTATTCTGTCCCAAAGGATTTATCTGTAAGAAAATCTCTGAACTGTGAACAGACAGATATTTCAGAGAAAATGAGATATAACCAATAGCAAACATTTAATCTGTATCAGATTTTATTTCACAGCATAAATCCTGTTGTTGACCTGAAAGCCCTCAGAGAGTAGGACCCGGGGCCCAAATGAAACATAATTCAATGTCTCAGCAAATGGACATTTTTAAAAAGGAAACCAATAAAGAGTTGAAAGGGGAAATATACCACTGACATTAGCTTTTTAATTGACCAAGGAGAATAGCCTTATGACAGATTTCCAAGCCACTTGATGACCAAAGTTTTAACAGGCTTATCAAATGCACATCTGCAGCAGAATTCCAGTGCCACACTTTAAACACCTCTAAGTGGTCTCATTCACATTCCATAATTCCAGACATCCATACTCCTGAAGTTCTTCCTTACACTGTTCCATTCAATCTACCAAGAATTGATGGAATCCATTAAAAGTTCTTCAATATGATGCAAGACATATAAGAATTCTTCCTTCTATTCCATGGTTTACTTGGAACAATTTGGCTGAAATCAGATATTAGATGGAATCCAGTTTAAAATTAGAATGGTGATATGAATGGATGGTGATATGGATGATATAGAATAGCCCTCTCCTGTCCCAAAAAATCACCCCCAACTTGTCCACCATCCCTGTAAACTTGCTGAACCAATAGTGATGGGTGTTGGGAGCTGAGGTCCAAAGGGTCTCAAGGAAACCAAGTATGAGGAGGCTGGACTGCTAAGTGGCTGAAAAATTAATTAACATTTTTTTTTTTCAAGAAGAAACTATGTCCTCTCCTCTCTTCCTTCAGAAACATTCCACACAGAATGGTCTTAGAAAAAACATTCCTAGCAGCCCCATACATCATGGCAAATGGACAAGGGATTGTGGGACTTGTAGTTTTCGGTCCAAAGATCATATCTTCTGATAGAAGCCTGCTCAAGTTCTAAGATCCTTCAGGGGAGATTTGGTCTCACTCCCACCACATCACAATTACATTTGGTGAAGATAGGGGTGACAGCCTTTTCAGTGGCTGAGAATTTCCCTCCTAGAGCATCTAGTTTCTCCCCTTCTCTTCTTCTCCAACAAACAAGGACCTCCTTTTTTATTGAGGCCTTCAACTGTTAACTGGCTCTTAAATAAGGTCTTTTAATTGGGGTGCACTGTAGTTTTTATCTCTATTATTGTGTTTAAAGTGTCTTTTAATTGTTTTAAATTAATGTTTTAATCTTATCGCCTATTTAATTGTCGTTGCTTACTTTTGCATGAACCATGGTTTACACTGTATTTTGTTTTAATTTGTATCATAAGCCATCTTGGGACAAAAGTGGGGGTCTAAATTAAATTAGCAAAATTAGATAATCCAAACTAGAGAGCCAAAGTTTTCCCATCCATTACCTTAAATGATATTTGAGAATCCTCTAGCAGGTTTTTGCTTTCTGTTTTTAAAGCTTTTGGTCTTTTCTCTATTGGTTTTATGCTGCAGTGTTCTTTTGTTTTTGTTTTTTTAATCTTTCTGTTCTCATTGTTGCTTCAAGCTGCCTTCAGGTCATTCCTAATGAAAGGCAAGCTATAAATTCCATACATAAATAAATACCAGTTTTTAGAACACAAGGATTTCCCTGCTTCGTATTTAAATATTGTGATTTCACCAGCTTCTGTACATCTTTCGTGGTGCAATTTCTTACATGGCTTTGGTTAGCTGGCAAAGTTGTCCCTATTAAAATAGCCAGGCTAGTACAGTTGTTTTGGTTAGAACCCAACAGCTAAGTCTGCAGGTGATTAATGAAACAAACATACACAAAAGCCCACACAAAAAACACGACTACACTTGATTACAATATTGCCATCTGCTACAGGAAAGCATATGAAGCTTTTCATCTCCTCTGATTTTGGAAATGAAATGTTCTTTGTTTGCTGTTGTTGTTGTTAAAGAAACCATGGATGCCATTCTTCTTATCTTTTACGGCGAGACTACCCAATTTTTAACTATAACCTTTAAGCAGATGTATTTTAAATGGTTTTATGTGTTTTTAGTTGCATTTTAATCTATGTTTTACCCCACCGCGAGCCTTCGGGGGAGACAGGTAATAACAATAACCATAATAGATCACTGAGATCTGGATTTTTAGGTCCAATGCACACTGATTTTGGAAGATGCAATAAACACAGAACCCAGGAATATAACATTTATATTGTCCTTTAAAACTGATGGTAGGTTGGACTACATACAGACGCTGGTAAAAATAAGTACATTTCCAATATATATCTAAAACTGCACATGGTTGGAGCATGACAAATTTCTTAGGCAAGATTGTTACTCACAGTAGGTGTCATCACAATAGGTTTTCCAGATCCCCTTTGTCTGGTTCTCTGGACAAAGAGGAGGAATCACAAGGGGAAGAATCAAAACCACACTAAATACCCTTCTCTGAAAAACTTCAGGACCTCTGGAACATGTGACACTACCAAGAGGTCTTCTCCAGATAACCTCCAACACAAATGAAGGGAGAAGGTGGCCTATGAGGTAACCAGGCTCTAAGTGGTTTGGAAATTCATAAACCAACACTGACAAAAACCTTCAACTCATCCTGGTAGCAAGTGGGCAGCCATTGCTGCTCACATCTGACTTTTACATCTCATGGTATTTTAGAATTATGCATAAACCTCAATTAAAGATTGCACAACTGTTAATTTCCATTTTCATATAAAAACCACCCTGTGGTACACCTGTTAAAGGAAGTGGAATAATTGTGAGTGAAGGTTACCTTTACTGCAATTTCTAAAAACTTTCTAAAGAGCAGAGGCGAACATATGCTTTATTACGGAATGTATTCCCTGTAAACCCCGCAGCTCATGCAAATACACCTACAGTAAGAAAGTGTGGTTAATGAGAAGTAATAAACAAAAAATATGTTCACTTATCGAAACCAGTCAAGCTGATTCCTTTGGGGAACTCCTTGCACGTTTGGGGATCTTGCCAGGAGATTAACGTATAAAAGACCTGCCTTGTTAAATGTTATTTGGTGAAGAGATTTGTTATAGCGTTGCTACACCACACATACAACAACAAGGGGTAAAATTACTACCTACAGAAATATATTTTCAAGATCCATATGGGTGATAGAAATAATGGCATATGGTTAATATTACAATTACTTTTCAACAGGGAAAAAATCAGAATGATAAGATGTCTAATATTATTCTTTTGTTGGTGTAGAGAAAGTGGAAAATACATAGCACAAGACCTGGGGTATACCATCCCCCAAAAATCTGGGGGACTTCATTTCCCGTTTAGATATAATTTGGACCCCTCTAAGATTGTACAGGACCTTAAAAGGCCTTTGTTGGAAACTGGAAGTAACTTTAAAGGCCTAAAGTCATTTGGGGCGAGAAAATAATTATGTTTAAAAAGGAAATTACACTTCAAGAGTCTTCTGGGATGGTCAAATTTTCCATTTGGGAACACAACATATTGGGGGTGGGTAGGTTTTGAGGGGTCAGAGAAGGACTGCAGACTTCACTTTGCCCACTTCTGCTAAGCTGAATCACTGCAGAAACGTATTTGTCTCAGAACTGTCTACACTGACTGGCACTGGTTCCCCAGAGCTTTCTCCAGACCTATCAAGAGATGCCAGAAGGAGAACTTGAGATTCTGCATGCAAAACAAGTGCTCGACCATTTAGCTGCACCCTCATCCCAGCTCCTCTTGTAATCCTGCAGGAGATCAGCCTAGACAAGGCTTGTCCAGACTCCCGAGCTCCCACATACCCTCCCAGTATCCAGCCATCACATGTGAGTAGAATAACAATGTTTTAGTCAGTTGTGTTGGGGACTTGGGTTCTTTTAAACCTCTGGCTGAAATGATCCAGGCTTGTTTGCAACTTTGTGACTGCTTAAGTAATGCCTGAAGGAAGACAACTTCATGAATGAGATGACTTTGGTCAATGTTGTTTGCCTGCTTAGAATAAAAGCCTTAGAATAAAAGCGACTTCCTTCATGACCGAAATTAGCAAAGGATTTCATACCTAAAATAAGTTTCTATTCATATTTCTTTGAATCACTTCTCAGTTTTAAGAAATCCACTCTCCTTCTTCCACTCTTTTCTCTTATTTAAACCCAACTTTTCCTCAACTTTTCCTTCTAAGATTTGCATTCACATAAACATCATTTCCACAGTCATGGTAAAAGTCTCCTCCCTCTCCTAGGCCCTTTTTGAATGGCATTTCCGATGTGAAAGGGCCCCTTGAGTGTCACACACATGGGAGGAGCGCTCCACACAACACACTCACATTTGCGCAATGCTCAAGGGCCTGACGCAGACCTTGCACACATTTTTTCATTTTCGGTTTGAAGCCAAAAATGCTGCATGGTTGCACGTCGCTCCGGGGCCCTGTGCACACTTACCTGGTGTGTGGAGCCTCGGGAGGCAGGCCGGTCACGCGTCCTCTCTCGTGCAGCCTGGGAAGGTCCCAGGCTGCACTGCGAAAGGAAGAGGTGGGGTTCTTGCACAAGCAGAAAGCTCGTGTGGAGCCGAAGGACCCTGGGTGCAAGAGCCTCTCTCCATAGACCGCTTGTGTGAGCCTAGCACCCCAGCACCGCAAAAAGGTAAGGTGTGAAAAGGCTCCTAGTTAGGAAGGATTTAAACTCTATAATGAAGGGTATCTTTTGTGCTCTGGCTTGAAAAACATACATTTACTTCAAGGTTGATATTTGTTTAAAGGAAAAGGATCACATTTGTTGTTTTAATTAAGAATGAAGAAGAGAATGAGCACCAACAAACCAGACTTTCTCTTACCCCAGTATCACCTGCACCCATTTTATTTTTGTAAGTGCTTAATGCATTCCACAGGCTTAGCCTTTCTGAGGAGATCCTTCAATGAATCTGCTGTGCTGTGCCAATGTTTTAATAGAAATCTCTGACAAAATTGCCATCCTGTAGCATGTAGCAATTCAGCCAGCTAATCCTCTAAATCCATGGCTGACATGTCTAATTTCTTCATTGGACCAAGGGCAACAAGAATGGCCTTCTGTGAATATTTGCAAGTTTCACCTCAGAGGACAGTAAATTGGCAGAGATTCTAAAGAGAAAAGGAGAGCTGGATCCAGATTCTTGAAATTTCATTTATCCAGGTGGCCCTTCTGGAGGAAAAAGTCACATTCAGGCTTGCTTAGATTAGGGAAGGAGTCCTTGTTTATAATTTTCTCATGAGAGAGAATGAAGGAAAAACTCTTTTTTTCCCCTCCTCGCTGGGTAAGATGGAGAGAATATTTTGCAGATCCTTGATAAAGACCATTTCCACACTATACTGTTATAATGCTATTATTTCACTGTCAACATACTATGGAATCCTAAGATTTGCATTCAGATTTGCAATCCTAAGAGTGAGGTGTTGAGAATTCTCAGCCAGAGAGCTCTTTGGCCTCAGGAAACTACAAACCCCAAGAATTCCACAGGATGCTGAAAGTGGAATAATAGCACTATAACCATGTAGTGCAGAAATGGCCTTAAAATCTTCTTGAAGCTAAGGGCCATCACCAATTTTTGCGCCGAACTAAATGTAAAGCCCCATGAGTTTAGTATGCGTTGTGTGAAGTCATACTTTCCTTTTGTCAGTCCTGAACCTATCGCCGATGAGTTTCAGTGAATGACCCTAGAAAATTGAATGACCCTGCAGAAATTTGCCTTCCTCTTATCACATAATACACTGAATTTCTTCCTCAACTTTTGCCCCTACAGTTGAGCAAAATTATCATCATCGTAGCAAGACGTAATTGAAAACAAACCAAAAAAAAAGGACATGGAAGAAGAACATGTGTCATTTGGGTGTTTAATCGCTTGCCGTGGAAGAAAAAAAGCTGTGATTGCTTTTCAACTTCCTAGACTCCTCTGCCACCAGCAATTAATTAAAAAGGAGGAACTGGAAATAGACCTTCTGCATTGACGTACAAGAAAAAATAAGTGGACAACGGCATTGTGAAAAGTCAGAGCTGCTTAGCTGGGAACTAAGCTGACTCAGGTTTTTATCTCAAAATTACCTGTAGAGCAAATATAGGCTGAATAGATTATTCTTTCTGTTTCCAGATTTTTTTTTTTTTTTTGGCAGGGGGGATAAGAATCCATGAGGGGAGAAGGGCCTTTCAGAATGTGGAGTGGAAAAGAGAGCTTGGCCTATATGTGCTGTACAATAATCCCCTATTCATTTCCGCCAAGCCATACAGAAGAATATCTCGTGCGGCAGGAGAAGCCAGATACTGTACATTAAGATAAAGTGGAATCGCATAAATAGACGCTGTGCCGTTACATTGCATAGGAAGGGCATGGGAGGATTCTGAGCATATTATCCTCTGCTCTAATGACAGTAATGAATTGAATGCAGGTTAAATGATGAATGCAGAGGGCAAAGGAATCATTAGATGGACTAGCAGGGTAAGGAGAGAGAAGCGGAGAAATAACTTCCGTTGCAAAATAGTCTACCCATTCTTAAAGACTGCTTTTAGCAGTTTTCAAAGTCTTGTAATGTGTTTCAAATATGTTTCCGATGACTCATAATTAGTTTAATGATACCGAGTATAGAGTAAATTGGTAAGGGATTAGAATTGTTTATAAGTGATGTTCACTATTTAATTAATTCTGTAGGTAGATATTTAGGGTGATAAGAATGATTAGCAGCAAGTAGCAATCTCTGTTATAAATTTAAGGATTGATAGGGAGGTGTAACTACTTGATTAACATATGCCGTTTGCAACAAAGCCAGGAAACAATTTTTAGTTATTTGTAGTTTATTTTAGTTAGTAGTCGATGTTTGTAGCTTTATTACCTATTGGTTTTTTGTTATTATTAGATACATTACATTACACATTGTTTGTATTGTATTGTTACATATTTTTAGTTTTACACATTATTATGTAGAGTTTCTGTTTTTCATTCAATAAACATTTTTATCTTAAGAAAAGGAATTTTTTAATTGCTTTTTTAATTGACTCATTGCATTGGGAGCCCTTGTGGGTCAGAAGGCAATACAGAAATATGAGAGAGAGAGAGACGGATGTCGATAGTGCACAGGAATATTTTGCTGCAATGGCCTGCTTTCACCTTGAGCCTGTTCTCCAAAAACTCTCCACACTAGAAGATCCAAGGACCCACATGGCAACAAGCAGCTCAAGATGTCAACACTGATTGTGAAGACTAGGGCCATTTCTGCACTATGCTGTTTATAGCGCTCTTATTCCACTTTCAACCTCCTATGGAATCCTGGGGTTTGAAGTTTAGGGAGGAGCATCTAGAATTCCCACCCAGAAAGCTCTTTGGCCTCAGGAAACTACAAACCCCAGAATTCCACAGGAGGTTGAAAGTGGAACAATAGCACTATAACAGTGTAGTGCGGAAGTGGCCTAGCTCAAAGGACTCCCTGGAGACAGGCCACTTCTAGAACCAACAAGAACTGCTAAATGTTGCAAAAGGGATTTAGTGCGCATCAGCAGTGACATATTTCACCCCACTCCCATACAGCCATTAAAAGAAAAAAAAAGTATAAAAAGTTACCTTCAAGGCCAGATGACAGTGACCCTACACTTACGTCCACTCCCAGAAATGGGTGGTGTGCTGCCAAATAATTCCCAGAGGCAGCGCATAATGCTTGCAAAGGTATGCAAGATTTATGATAGATCGGAATCTGCCTGACATATTTTGCATAACTGCAGAGAACCTATTCAGCTTCTCATCCCCCCCCCTCACCTTCTGAATTCCATTTGAAAATGATTGAAATTCATTGCTGTGAATTTCTGTCCAGCAACACAGAACACAACATGCAAGCCTTCTCGACCTTTTATGCTGGGAATATTTTGCGAGTGAAGAAATACCATCCATTGTCAGTTATTAAAGCACCCCTATGATGTCCTCTGTTCTAATCTGAATGCAATATTAGGCTTGGTCATATTAATCTTCTTTCATATAGCTTACAGATGTTGCCTTTAAACAAGTATTTAAAAGTGTTATTTCCCTTCACAAAGTTAAAGATTTCTAAAATTATAGACTGGCACTGGTTTTGTCTGCAATCCACTATAGGTGCAATGCTGCCTCATTAGGAATTAGGGATCTAAACTGTGATTTGGAGGGTATCTACACTAGACAGTTATAGAACTTCCATACTACTTTTACTGCTAAGGCTGTATCCTATGGAATTCTGGGATTTGTAGTTTGATGTCACGTTGTCTGCCACAGAGCTCTTTTGCTGAGGGTGCATGAGCAGAGAATTAGAGGTGGAAAGAATAAGCACAAATCTTTTTACCAGATTGAAACACAGGTTTCCTAGCAGTTGGCAACTCCCATTTGGAACAACAATAGACCAGTAAAAAATCTGCCCAATTTTCCACCAAGTATTTGATGTTGTGCTGCAAACCCATTATTCTTCAGAGAAAATATATACATATACTTTTTGGTACAAGAAAACACATGTTTTCCTCCACATTATAACTCTTTGGCAGTTCTTTGGGACATTCAAATACAGGAAGAATGCTGTGAAGGAATATTCATTTTCTCCCATAGCCGCGAGAAGGAACAAAATAGTTGAGAATTTACATCCCTGTCTCACAGAAGTACAAATCTCAAGATACTTTAAGATGGAACCACAGTAGTTAAAAGTGTTATCAAACTGCTGTTATAAACCTGGTTCATCTTTTACTACTAAGTAGGAATGGGCAAGGGAAAAAAAAGGAAACCCTTCATGAAATGTAAAGATGGGGGGATGGATGGAAACAAAAACTCTCATGTTTGAAAACAATTTTTGTGCATTTCTGTAACCACAACCACAAACAATAAAACTAAGATAACCACTAACTTGTTTCACAGACTGCTAGGAAGTTAGAAGATATTTCTACCACTGTGAATAATCGGCCTGTCCCTTTTTTGTTTGTTGCATATGGGCATTTAGCTTCACAAAGATGCTGGAGACATTTTTGCCCAAATTACACAAAGTGCAAAGGGGTGTCTTGGTGTCTTGATCTCTTGAAAATGCTGGGCAGTCTCACTATGCTGAAACAGTCTGTCTCAAACGTAAATGAAATATTGAAGAAATATCTCTTCATCCCTACTCAGGACACACAAACACAGGGTGTTATGTGGGAAGTGTGCCCATTTGCTCAGCCAGAGCTTCCTTCCGATGCAAAGCCATGTATTTGTGCTTGCTCAAAAATACTAATCCAGGTCATAGGAGAGCAACATTCCTGCCTCGGGCCTTTTGTTATGTCAAAGGAAGAAGTCAGGTGACATGAGTCTGTTGAGAACATCGGCAAAGGTGAGGAGCATTTAGACCTTTGGGCATTTTGGATGACCACAATTCCTTGCTGTCTGAGGATGATGGGAGTTGCAAGCCAGAACATCTAGAAGTCCAAATATTACCAAACACTGCTCCACTGGGAATCTTTAATATGCTGGATCTGTGCATATACATAGGAGTGGGTTGTCTCCCAGGTCTGTTATTGCTCATCAGTCCTACTCAAGTGTTCCCTTCTCTATTATCCTACTATCCCATCTCTGCTAGCCCTTCTACTCCAGCCATGCCTACAGACAACATTTGTCCAGGGAACCTACTGTCAGCATAGGGGGTTTCATGGAACTATGGCTTCATGATCTGGCCCTACACAACAGATAGATTGGCTTGAAATCATAGTCATGGACACATGTTAGCAGCTAGCCAATGATGCTGAAGGTGTTATTTTTGAATGCTGGGGTATGAGCGTTTTAATCCCTGCCTGGCCATGGAAATCCATTGCGTGATCTTAGGCAAGTCATGCTCTTTCAGCCTTGGAGGAAGGCAAAGTCAAACCCCCTCTGAACAAATCTTTCCAAGAAGGCTTTTCCTTGTGTCCTTACCAAACTGAACAGTGGTGGCAGAGGAATGAAAAGAAATCCCTTCCTTAAAGATCTTAAGATCTTTAAAAACCTAGTAGGGAGATGCTGTCTTTCACATAGTATGGACTCAACATGAGCCTGTGTATAAGCTTGCACATGTATACTGGGCTTCCCTTTATGGATGCTGTCCCCAAGAATGAAGGTGAAGGATGGGTAGAGGTCACAGTCTCACTCTGTCCTCCACATGGGGAGAGGAAAGAACCAGTTAAGGCTACTGAATCAAACAAGGAAAAGATATATTGCTTCTGTTAGGTACACATTGAGTTGAGTTGAGTTGTGTCATTTAGTTTTTGCATGCATTCATAACTGACTTGTAGTCTGTTACTTATGGTTTTAGGTAGCCAACATGTATTTGGAAGAGAAAAAAATGGGTCCTGCATGTCAATGATTTCCCATTTTTGACAGTACTTTGGTTCTTAAGCTGTTGAATGCATGAGAGATGCCTGTACTGCCTTCTCTGCTCATGGCAGAAAATGTAAGAAGTCAAATCTGCAATTATGGGGTTTTAAAATAAATACAGTAAACAAAAACTATAATTATGTTGTTTCCAAAGCCACAAGAAAACACTTTGGATTGAAATTCCTGGTATCATAAGATCTCAGCATGAGACAGGATAAAAACATCTGCATCAGTGCAGCAAGCTATTAATGAATCTGCCATGATCAAGGATATCAAAGGATTTAATCAAATCCTTTTTTTAACTTTTTTTCTCCACTCTCAAAGGTGATTTATCAGATTCTACTGCTTCAGTAAAGGCAAGCATGTGTTTCTGATGTATTTAATTTTGGCATTTTTAGATAATGCAAAGATAGAGGAAGATCTGTGACTACATTTTGAATAAAAGATACCTTTTAATCTTATCCCAGCTAGTAAAATGATGGGGCGATAAGGGATGGAGGACGGAGGGTGCTTTTTCATTGATGTATTTAATTTGGATCCTTGGAATTGAATCTTGTGGACAGACCCTTGCAAAGTGTCAATGTGAGAAATATAATGAAGTGTTGCCTGCTCTACAAAGGAAACTGCATAGGCCTGGTCTAAAGGAATTTCAAAAGATGTGGAATGACAACATGGAACAAGTTTCAAGCCTTTAACAAGAAAACTAGAAAAAAAATTGCACACTATCCAGTTAAGAATTGCATTAAAGAGAACTGTTTTGGTTCCAAGAGAGTTTCCTTTTAATACTAAATGAAATAAAGGCAAGTCAAGTTGACATCACGGCTGGCCTAGCTGAGCAATTGTGGAGGCCACACCAAAGTAGGAGACATCCTTGGCAACCTCTAAAAGGATATGGCTTTGAGACAGTTTTTAGGATGCTGTTGCTATGTGCTTTCAAGCCATTTTTGACTTATGGCAATACTAAGGTGAACCTATCTGAGCTTTTCTTGGTAAGATTTGTTCAGAAAGGGTTTGCCTTTGTTTTTCTCTGAGGATGAGAGAAGATGACTTGCCTAAGGTCACCCAGTGGGTCTCCATGGCTGAGCAGGTATTCAAACCCTGTCCTCTAAAGTTGTACTCCAATGCTCAAAGCTTTATACCATACTTCGGTTCTTTTTAGAATGAGAATACCAGAATTCCCCAGTAGCCATGCTGGTGGGGGATTCTGGAAATTGTATTCCATAAAAGTAACTTCTCAAAGCTCTGGTGTTTGGCCAGTACAGGTGAAGTAGGGTGTGATTTAGTTATAGAGTTCCACTATTATTGACTCCCTCCATGGGTATTGAGAAGATGCAGCTATAGAGCTAATGTCTTGTAATGGCTGTGGTGTACTCCAACAGGAGACCAACCAATATCTTCCTCTGTGTTTTTGTGTGGCCTGTAATACTACTGCCTCAGGATATTCCTCAGACTTCACCTTGAACCGTGGGCATCACAGTTTGAGAAGGATGTGAACAAGCTGAAAAGTTCAGAGGAGCAGGGCCAATGTAATAAAAATTATGAAAACTAAGTCTTATGAGAAACAGCTAAAGGAGCTGGATATGTGTAGCCTGGAGAAGAGCCTAAGAGGTGACATGATAACCTTTTGTAACCAACAATCTTAAGGGATGGCATGCAGAACATGAAGCAAGCTCATTTTCTTCTGGTTTGATGATAGTACCTATCTGGACCTGTGCACTGCAGTGGAGGGTAGGCCTTTGACATCCTCCAGGAATGAGACCAGAGTGATTGGCATCTGGCACAGTGTATCAGGATACAGCATGTAATGGGTGGGGACAGAGACTATTTAGGGTCTGACTGCCCCCTCATACTCTTTTCTTTTTTTGGAAGCTCCTCCTCATCCCCAGTGCAGTGTGAGGCTTCTCTGTTCACTTTTGGGCTGGGTAGGAATCTTTTATCCCCCTCTACTCCGTATTGTATTTGAAGGACTCAGGCAATTGACTCACTGATCACCTTTGGCACTCCTTTTGGTGTAGGGTAGGACTCTGAAACCTCCCCTTAGGGTTCTGAGGACTTGGAGGTGGGGAAGAAGACCATCCTTTAGATTAACCTGGGATCCAGGCTCTCACTTACAGAGTTCTGGGGCTCAGGTGGGAATCCCCTGGATTACCTTCCAATTATGACCGGCTAGGGAGCAATCTTGGAGTGCCCTTGAAGCTCAGGTGTTTCACCCAAGGGAAGGCTGAGGAAGTTGTCACAGGGTTGACACTTTGGCCTCAGCTGGACCCACATCAGGTTGCTCCCCCTTCTCATTCCATTTCCAAGCTAGTGTGATTTAAATAGCTTAGGTCAAATAACGTGGCCCTTATTTAACCAAGTTTTCTCTGTCTGGTCCCTTTATTTCATGCTTGGATATCAAACAGATCCAGACATCAAGAAAAGATGAGTAAACACTAGGAACATCTTCAGGTGGAAAGAAGACTGACTTGGAATGTGAGGGATTCTCCTATGTCTGAGGTCATTAAACACACTTTCAATGGTCATCTCTTGGGACTGCTCTGTCTGTGTACTCCTGCATGCCAGGGGGCTGGATTTGGTGGCTTTTGTGGTCCTTTCCAACACTAGTATAGAAGTATTCTAGGATTTCAGATTTGTTAGAGACATTGCAAATGAAGGCATGCTGCAAAACCCTTCCTCTGTAGTTTATTTAAGGTTGACACGGTCTCTCTGTTGCTGGCATGTAACATTGTCTTCGATTTCACTGTGGTTGCTTCTTCTCCCTTTTCTCCCTAGAAATAACTGACATGCTTGGAATATTAGCAAATGAGTATTTAGGATCAGTTTTGTTTTGTCTTCTTCTTTTAAAAGAGCCAGCTTAATCAAACATTTACAAGAAAGAAACAAAACATTGATCAGTGCTGAACTATCTGTTTTGCTCACTGAACAATTGATGTAGATTTGCATTGTATTTAGCATGACACCACATACAACACTGTGGGTATTTCAAACAAAGAACATGTTGCATTAAAAGATAGGTTCTCATTTGAAAAAGAGATATAGGGAAATAATTATGTATATAATATGTATTTAATAAAGCACTATCCTTTTATTTCTGCTCTGATTTTGATCAGATTCATAAAAATATAGAGCTTTGTTCTCCCAATATACTCAAGGTATGAGGACGTAGGTAGCATAGACAGAAGAACTTTCAGACACATAAGATTCTAATAGGATTCCAGCATTACACATGTTTGTGTATGATACACCTACACATATCAGCGCAAGTTGTCTGATAGATGCCAGAGTCTCATCTTACATATCAGAAATAGAGGTTGTCTCTTCTTCCTTATTGAAATACAAAACAATTTTCTTCTACAAGTGAGTGCAGAGAGGTTCAAAGAAAATCAATATCTCCCAGACCCTGAGCACAGCTTCCAAACTGCTGGAAGGGGTGGAGGTCCAGAAAAAAAAAATCTATCCATAGATTACAAGTGATCAATGCAGGCAAGTCCCCTCCGTCGACCTCATTACATGCAGTAATTCAAAACAGCATTAAGTAAAAGCTTATTTTACTAAAGTTAAAACTGAATTAAATACTACTGATAGAAAAAAATGGTTGAAAACATGATTACCAGCAAAAGATTTTTTAAAAAAACATACAACACACCATTTCACACACACACACACACACCCTGCTGCTGCATAATTCAATTTCAAAAGCTTTCCTGAATAAATAAGGTCTTCACCTGCTGATAGAAAAACAGCCGGAAGGGGGTCAGCTAGACCTTTTTGTACAAGTCTGGCCTTCTCCCTAAAAGAGTCTTCTGTAGGAAGCCCTGTTTCAATTTTAATTTTTTTTTATTTTTTTGGGGATGCAATGTGTACAGACGCCATGGCTTCACCACACACAGAGGCAACCTAAAGCCGCAATTTGGCCAGAGGCACATTATGGCCTCGGTTAAACATCTTGCAATTGTTATATAAATACATTTCACACACATGCTGTGTCAAAGTTAATTAGCATGTATTTGCAAGTGCTTGTTTTTATTACCTCCTCTGCATCGCCTTAGATTAGTAAAACCAAATGAGAAGCAAGCTGCTTCAAGTAAATTAGATGTTTATTAAAAAAAAAAAGTCAGAATAAATCAGGAAAATATCTCACTTGGAATAGGCAATTATCTTGGCATTAGTTAGTCTCCATCTTTGACCATTCAGCTATGATTTGGGAAAGTGACTTTCCAGAATGACATCATCTGAGGAGCAACACAAACATTGTCATCTAGCCTGCTTCTGAGAGACACAATGCATTTCAAACACCTTACATCGACACAAGGCAGATGTAGACTCAGTCCCTCAGGCACCCAAAGTAAACGTCTCCACAGCTGAGATCTGGTTCTAGTTTCTTTGCACCTTTTTCACATGCAAACATCCTATATGAACCTGTTTGTCCTCCAAGATCTTCAGAAGAACACATTCTCTCTGCTCCATTACCTTCATAGACTTCTTTGGTGGGAACACGGGAGAGGACCTTCTTGGTGGCTGTTCTCAGGCTTTGGACCTCCCAGCCCTGAAGTGACTAGTATGTTCTCCTTCTACCAGCAAATCAAAAAATTCCTTTTCCAGAAGGCTTTTAGGAACTGACTGTGATGGCCTTTTAATGGAGTACTGTGCTGTTTTGTTGATTTTTTTTTAAAAGAAAACACTGTCTTCCAATGTATTTTAAGTAGTTTTAACTCTATAGATTGTTTAACTGATTTAAAATAACTTCCAGACATGTATATTTTACTGAGCTTTTGGTATTTAGTGCTAGAATGGTGTTGGACTAGGAACCTGGAGATGAGGGTTAAAATCCCCACTTGGCCATGGAAAGCCATTGGGTGATCTTGGGTAAGTCACACTCTCTCGGCCTCAGAGAATAGCTAAGGTAAATCTTCTCTGAACAAATCTTGCCAAGAAAACTTCTTGATAGGTTTGCCTTAGGGGTCACCATAAGCTGGAAATTACCCAAAGGGACCCAACAACAGCAAGAACAGCTTTTAATCTGTACTGATTTTAATAATTTGTAAGACCCATGTGCATCCCTAGAGTCTCACTGTTGGGGAAAAGGAAGGACAAAAATGACTATAACAAACAAACAACAACAACAATTTTCTTTTTAAGACCCAAAATTGAAGAAATTGAAGATCTGAAACCTATCGGTTAGTCTTGAGTCAACTGCTGAACGGTGAGTTAAGACACAGGTAAACCCCACTGAACCAATATCACTTTTCCTATTAGTATTAACAGTAAAGGTCGGAGCAATATTTTATTTTTATTTTATTTTATATTTTTGTTTGTTTAAATGAGAATGTAGAGCCACCCTCTTATATGATCTGCCCTATACACTCAGGTCTTCTGGGACATTTATTTCAACCAGCCAGGACTAGACTGGCAACAGTCACCCAGAGGACTTCTTCTTCGAATCATAGAGTTGGAAGAGACCCCAGGGGCCATCCAGTCCAACCCCCTTCTGCCATACAGGACCCCACATCAAAGCACTCCCTTTGACAGATGGCCATCCAGCCTCTGCTTAAAAACTTCCAAAGAAAGAGACTCCACCACACTCCCAGGCAGCAGATTCCACTGCTGGAAAGCTCTGAGCTTTCTTCCTGGGGTTCAGGTAGAATCTCTTTTCCTGTAGTTTGAATCCATTGCTCCTTGTCCTAGTCTCTGGAGGAGCAGAAAGAAGCCCGCTCCCTCTTCGATATGACACCCCCTCAGATATGGCTATCATGTCCCCTCTCAACCTTTTCTTCTGCAAACTAAACATCCCCAGGTCCCAGAGCTGCTCCTCATAGGGCATCTTCAGTTGCCCCTAGACTGTGGAATGACCTGCCGGAAGAGATTTGACAGCTAAATACACTGTCCAAATGTAAGCATTAAAGACCAGTCTTTTCCAGCAGGCTTATCCTGATGATTTTAAATTGTGAATTTTAACAAAGAATTTTTAATATGTATTGACTGTTTTTAGTCCTTTGCATTATTTCTTCTTTTAAGACGATTTTATGTATTTTAAGTAATGTTTCTAATTGAAGTTCTGGTTTTTAAGTGATATGCATTACATGTTAATCTATTGCTGTAAGAAATAATAATAATAATAATAATTATTATTATTATTATTATTATTATTATTATTACAGTATTATTATTATTATTATTATTATTATTATTATTATTATTATTATTATTATTTTAAGTAGTTTTAACTCTATAGATTGTTTAACTGATTCAGTATTATTATTACTGAATTGTACTGTATAAAGTAGAGAGAAAATCAATCATCACAAAGAGGAGGAAAGCATAGGCTATGCAATTTTTTTTTTTATCATTAAACCTTACAATTTAAGCACACACTCATATCCCAAAATATTATGACACACTAATCACTTTAGTGCTGGCTTCAGCCAGAAATGTAACAATGATGCTGCCCTGGAAGGAATAAGAAAGATGGATAAGAACATCCTGGGAGACTTTGATTTGATAACAGATGCCTTGACTTCTAACATCAGCAGTTCTACCCTACATATATTTTTGCAATAAAGCAGCAAATTACAAAGGGGAGGGGTCTTGAAAAACCAGAGACTTCCATTTCTATGACCTTGACCTCATTAACTTTAAATGTTACAGGAAGGTCTTGTGATATGAGCTATCATATGTCTAAGAAGATTCACAACCATTTTTTAAAAAAACAACAACATTGACAAGCAGTTTAAAAAGCTGTTGTAAACTTGAAACTGAGATGAAAGAGTGACTGTGTTCCACTACTCAATTTGCAAGCAAAACGATGCCGGGTGGTTCTTTGATTAGCACAGTAAAAATGTGTCACCCATGCCAAAATGCAATTTACTGAAAATCCTGTATAGTTTGTTGAGTGAAAATGACTTTGACTCATAAAAAAAAAGGGGGACGGAGGTGGAGAAAGGACCATCGAAAGCAAATCATAAATGCCATGAATGACTTGCTTGTATCACAGATCTGGAACAGACAACAATTAGCAAGACTTTTGTTATAGAGCTAAGCCAATGCCTACTATCTTTGCACACCAGGGGAATTTCTTCAAATGTGATCTTGCACCTTCACCAGATGTTATTGCATGGGATGAATAATGTGTGTAGGTCTGTCCTCCACCACAGGAATGCTTGGAACATCACTTGAGGGAAGTTTAATGAGGCACATCCACCCACACATGAAGAAAGGTGGCCGCAAGCAACACCTTCTTCCCACACTACTTTGAGAGGGAAATTCCATCAGACTTTAGTGAACAGAAAGAAGGAACAAAGAAGCCAAGAATGACCATCTGTCTCTCAGCATCTTCAAAGCAATTCAGAAAATAATTAGCAATTCTGGAGAAAGGGTGTGTGGTTGACAAAGAGCCAGGGATTCCTTGAATATAACTCAACACTCCCAACACCCTTGGAAAATCTGTAGGACTCTGATCCTTCTCTGCTAGGCTAGCAGTCATAAAAATAGTAGTGAAGGTTACAAAAGACTATCCAAAAGGTTTCCCTACATAGGGCTAAATATATCAAGTTGTCTTCTACAGAGTCAATTTGTTGGTCCATCTTGTTCATTGGTCCACCTGGTCCATTGCAGTTTCCATACCACAGCTGGCAGTGACCCACCAAATTCTCAGGCAAAGTCAGCTCTGGAGATGCCAAGGTTCAGAACCTTCTGCAACCAAAACATCCTACACATTAACAGCAAACTCTTTATCCAGCTGTAGATCCTTCTGGAGAAACAATAGGCTCATCCATACACAAGAGGAGGGTATCAAGGTAGCAGAAGAGCAAAAATATAACGCATATAAAATTGACTCATTGAGGACAATAAGACTGCAGTCTGATTGCTGTGGGCAAACTGCTGTGAGCAGAAATCTGGGTGTTGTGGTATAACGGAGTACCCTTGCAGGCTAAGTGTGGCTCCATCCAAAGCTGCTTACCACTTACTGAAGTTGTTGGGTTCTTATGGAGATTTTGAAGAGAAAGTTTTATGATTTAGAAAATTACATGTGCTTTCCAACTCCTGGACTCTGAGGAGCATCCTCTTGACTTCCAGAAAAACAGAGAAGGTTTTCTTAGAGGAACTTGCAGCCCTAGGCAGAGTCAGAATCATGCTATCAGAAAATAACTGCATTGTGGTAGACTTTTTCTCTCCACCAACCACCACTCACCCTTGTCTCTGATTTTTGTACAAGGAAGTATATGAGCAAGAAGGATGTCCACCCAAGGAATTCTGCCAAGGTAGTGCTTTTTCTTAAAGAGCATCTAGGCTTTAGTTGCAGACCTTTTCTTTTTGCGCTCAGACATAAATTTCTTCCAATACATTTCTGCAAAGGCATCAAAACCTCAGACTTGTGTTTGGTCTCCAGTGCACTAAGTCTCCTATTCAGATTTTGAGTCTTTTTTATGCAGTGCCAAAACATCAGACTGTAGTAGGCAGAAACAAATAACTTCTTGCCTTTTATTTCTCAGTGCCAGAATGGGCTTGACGGCTAAGAACAACACCCAGCAATTACACCATTAATAGAGTAATATAACACAATGTGCGCGCTCTTTTTTTTAAAAAGGTCGCCGCGTTATTAACAGGATTTGGTGCTTTGTAACTAGAGGATATTTATTAGAGTTAGGGCTATGCATATCACTGTAATTGGCCAGCATTAAGGGACTGGCCGTTCATTTTGTTTTCCACTTCTAAGAAGAGCCAATTGCTCTTGCCATTGAGCAGGCTGCTGATAACACCTGGATGGTTCATAAATGTTTTCAGGGCCAATTCACAGGTTATCTCCTTAATGAGCGAAACATGAATAATCAAGCCCTCGTCCTCCCTTTGTCTCCTGAAGAGCAGAAAAATTTTCCCCCCTCCTGCAGCCCTTACAAGGAGCAGAAGGACTTCAGGGCCCCCTTGCTGGCATTTCTGGCAGAACTCAACTGTTGTGAACAACAAATTACTTCTAATTAATCACCCTTTGCAGCAAATAAGGAATGCATATGACTTTACTTCCATTTGGCAGTAACAACAGCAAAACTAAGTTATCTTATGGTAAAGATAAAAAGGGAAACGCTGCAGCCCCCTTGAGACGAACTGAAAAAAAGGGTTTAGGACAAGCATTCCGGTGCATCTGATGAAGTGGGCTGGAGTCCATGAAAGCTTATGTTGAATATTTATTTTTCACATTCGATCTTACAGGACATTCTCAAAAATGGAAAAGAAAAGTCATGGAAAGGAAAAGAGGGCTTTCTCTATCCCTCCATGTTTTTTTTCGTAAAAGCAACATTTTCCCAAAACCACCCTCCAGTAAACCCCAGAATTATTGTCTTTCTTTTTTTTTTTTTAAAGTCATTTTTCATGCCATTCTGTTACCATGTTTAAACTTCTCTCCCCCCCTCTCTCCCAGGAGCAGATAATGCAAAGCAATGCAGGGGAAAGCAACAAAAACTAAACAAAAAAAAAAGTTACCACAATGGGCAATTCAGAGAATCTTTCTTGAAAATGGTGTTGTGAGTAAGAGCAATGCATGGGTTTTCAGGTGCATTGTGATGGGGAAAGCAAACAACTTGCTGTTGAAGGGTAACTTTTCTAAACTCTGTGTGTGCCAATTTGCAGACATTCTGCTGGTGGTTGATGAACTCTTTTTAGGTGGGTATTTAAACGTTTTGGGGCAGTGCCAGTTTTAATGAGGCCACATTAAAGAAGAATTATGCAAAATAAGCCAATGTGTTCAACATAATTGGTTAAAAAACACCCTGAGAACAAGAAAAAAACAGAGAATTAATCACAAGGTTTTTCCGTCATGACATCTACCTACATCACGGCATAGGAATCATTTTAATTGCCTTTATCTTATTAAGATAATCCTAGTACATCTAGAGAATGTTTAATACCTTGACATCTTTATCAAGACTATTTTTTTAATTTTTTTTAAATAAAAATACACAATTTGTTTTTTTTTAATTTATCTCCTGACCCCTCATTTTGCCCTCCTAATATTTAATCTCTGCTCCTCTCTTTTTGCAATATAAATACTGAAAAGAAGAGCAATTAAGCTGAAGAAATTCTCCAAAGTGGAGAGAGGTAATAAATACCATTACATGAACTCAAATAAGTCATACCTCAGATTTCTTTGCTGAGTAAGTAATAATGTGAATATAACTATAGGTCATTTGACAGTTTTTATGCTTATTGGTCATTCCAAACAGCCGGGAAAAATTATGTCCCTTTTTTTTAAAAAGGCACTGAAAATTTTTTTGGGAAAAGAACTTCGTATATTTCTCTTGTATCGCAGGGCCTTTTCCCCCCAGATAGTTATAGAACTGTATTCCACTTTAATTGACATGACAATATCCTGTGGAATTCTGGGGTTTGTAGTTTTGGTGAGGCACTAATGCTTTCTGGCAGAGAATTCTAAATATCCCTCCCTAAACTGAAAATCCCAGGATTCCATAGGATGTTTCCGTGGCTGTTGAAATGGAATATGGTGTTTCCCATTTTGTAGCATGAATGGAACTTCAGAAGGTACTACAACTTCTGCTCACTACTCTAGCCTATGAGAGATGGATCCCTGTTTAAATATCATTTGGGGAAAAAATTGCTCCAAAGACAAAGAAGAAGTCTAGAAGTTATCTGTACATAGCATTAAAGGCAGTGTTTGGGAAAGGGAAGTAATTTTTTATATTACCACTCATCAAAATGTCCCAGGCCATTTCCACACTAGACCGTTATAGTGCTTTTAAATTCTATTTTCAACATCCTATGGAATCTTGGGGTTTGAAATTTAAGGACCCCTTGGGCCCTGAAACCCCAGGATTCCATAGTATGTTGAAAATGGAATAATTGCACTATAACGGCCCCAGTGAGGAAATGGCCCCAGCCATCACAGCCAATGGCTGACGGTTCTGAGAGTTGTAGTCCAAAAAGTTACATTTCAAAGCTCTGGTTGGGTGGACAATGATGGACAAAGATGGCATTCCCCCCCCGGGAGTTGGAATAATGACACCTTTCTCCTTCCCCCCAATAATTTACCATTATTTTGATATTTCACTTTTGTTTCCTATTATGGGGAAATATGCGATAGTTTACACAAATGCCTGTCATTATATAGCAGTGCTTTCCACGAAACAGAACTTAGCAACTTGCTCACTCGTCATGCTACAGTCTAGTCTCTGGGGAGTTCAGGAATGCATAGAAGTATTTATGCATATATTTTCTTATTCTCCCAAATCCAGTGGGAGTTGATTGAAAAATAACATACTGAAATAGATAGCTATTATTCTAGGTCTTTTTAAAAATTAAAATATTGTTCTCCATTGAGTCTTCTCTTACTCTGTTTCCCCCTTTTCCCTTTTTTAAAGACTATGGTTTCTTGGATTAACTGTCAGTGGCCTATGATCTGAGTGGGGGTAGGTGATAGTTTTCCTGCAATTCTCCCCCCCTCACCACACATTTTTTTACACACTTAGCTCAGAGACCATCTTTTTTTCATTGGGGTGAACAAATTGTGGCCTTCTTGATGTTCTTAGGATCATGTATTACTGAGTTGGAAGTAGACCAAAGGATCATTTTAGTCCAACTCAATCTCATGAAAGTATGCTTTTGCTAAACCATCTCCAAGAGTTGCCATTCCAGCCATAAACTTCTGAAGTAATCTATTCCAAGGAGAATTTCCAAAGTTTAGGTGGAATATTTTTTTTTGTGATAGGAATCTATAAGTTCACTCCTACCTCTGAAACTGCAGAAAGCAAGCTTTTCCCCCCATCTTCTCCAAGGCATCATTTCTGATACTGAAGGATGTCTGTCATATCACCTCTCTTTTATGCATTGAAATTTCCCCATCAGCTAAAACTAGTATAGTAAAGGATGATCTGAGTTGCAAACCAGCAACACTCAGTGGTTGCCTATCCCTAGTTTAATACCTTGTGGCTACTAGTTTCTTTCCCTTATGACAGCATGCAATTGTTTAATTGTGACACAGCATTACATAATGTAAAATTTAAATGTAACCAGAAAAGAATTGATTGAATCAATCTAAGGGCTCTCTTTGAACTTGAACTTGTTTTCGGTTCAAGTTAGAACACAGTGAAAAGGTTTATGGTCCGTTATGTGCAAATCATCTGAATGGAGTCTAAGAACTCATTTGCCTAACAGAGCAGTTTCTTACAGATTCAGAAACCCCAAAAAAAAAAAAAAAAAATCTCCCTTCTTTCATCACAATATCTGCTCATTACCTTCCCCAGCAGACTTTTTTAAAATATTATATTATGCTCAAAAATGCATTACGGGGAACACAACCTTGACCCCCCTACTTCCCAAAGGTAGTTTTAAGACTAAAGGTTTTTGGCTAACATTGCTCTGTAAAAAAAAATTACCTTGGCTTTGGAAAAGGGAAAAAAATGAAGTAAATGGGGAAAAAGAATTATTTGGATAAACTGGTGTGAACAGAAAAGTAGATAAGAAAAGAAACGGGTTGGATCAGATGTATTTTAAGGAGGTGCTTGATAAAAAAAACGGAATAAAAGAGTTGAGTTGAACTTAGAGCAGTCAAATGGAATAGCATGTAGTCAGGTAGGTGAAGACAAAGATGCAGTTGGGAAACAGAAAATGTCATTTCAAGCTTAACTCAAATAAAGGAAAGTGGAAGTATATGATAGCAATTGGAAAAATATTTAGAATATTCATAAAATGTTTAAAAAAATCCTGTTTGTTGGGAAGCCGGGGATAAGAAAAACCCTTTGGATTTAATAAAAGTTTTGCAATTAGGTTTTTACTGTGTGCAAAATTCACATATGATTATTTTGCTTTTCCTGCCCAGGGCCATTTCCGTACTATACTTTTACAGCACTATTATTCCACTTTCAACATTCTATGGAATCCCGGGTTTTGCAGTTTAGAGAGGGGCCATGAAATAGCATCTTCCATGTAGAAGACACTGTTTGCTAACCAGAAAATACCTTGTGTGAGTTTTTCAGGGAACGGGTTTTCTGCATATGCAAATAGTCTTCAAAAATAGTTTTTAAAGACTCTACAGAGGGAATAAAATTGCTACAATTAGTCATCACTTCCTCCAAGAAGAAGATGATAGAAGAATTACATCCCTAGCATAGGATGGGGTTTAGCTCATGGAAAGGGGAGGAGGAAGAAGAGCTTCACACGAGAACCATGTCAAAGGACCACCTATGTTTAGGAGAGGATTTTTAGTGCACTTGGTCTCTGCAACCAAGCAGATATTTTAGAGCTCTTTTTAGCACCCTGAGCAACTGTTATCAACTGAAAAGATAGTTTTGCCTTAGCTTGGCAGTTCAGGGTTTAAAGAAAAGGGAAAAAGCTGAGAAGGGGTGAAAGGATAAACTTTCATTTCAGAAACTTCCTTCTACTGTTCTTGTAACTACTAGGATGGAAGATGGATCACACATGTTCATTTCACTTTTCTTTGTTTGCTTCTTTTTTGATAATCCAGGGGTCTCACCTGGGGGGGCAGGTACCCCCTAGGCCAGAAGACCCTTTGGCAAGCTATGGGGATCTGGAATGTGGACTCTGGATCAATGTGGGTGAAATAAATTGCTTGGAGGCCCATTTTAACCATTTGTTGTGAGGGGATCTGGATCACACCAGTTAAACAACTATGTACTTGCTGTAGATTATTTTGCTCATCATTTATCACCAATAAAGCTTATCTTATGACAGTGCCAGTTTTTGGTGTATGGAATTAAAAATAGTACCAGCTCTGAACCAGGCGGGAAAAGCCTAGGTACAAAAATGGGAAATACAGGGATGTTGCAATTTTAAATTCAAAAGTTGTAATTTCTTTTTATTATTTTTTTAATGTTTTTTTATTGTTCCTTGTCTGTAGTCCTCATGTGGCCAGTAAGAGGGGAGTGGTCTCTTCCTGCGTTGCAATCTCTCAATACAATCTTGACTGATGACTTTCCACACCCAATGTAGGCCTGTGACTGTAATATTGTCACCATTTTTCTCCTGTTTGATTTTTACCATCTTGTCTGATGAAAGACAGCAAAGCTTCAAAAGCTTGCATAATGTCCTTTATGCTGTGAAGTAAAGAAGCCCACTCATGCTAAACCCTACTGGGGCTAAAAGAAAAAGAGTCTGATACAGAATCCAGCAAGTTTATATTTCAGTGGGGAAATATCTACACCACATCTCCTTCTCAAGACTGCCAAGGGTATGAATGCATCTTCCCTTGGAAATTTGAACATTTCCAAGACTTGCAATGGATTTAAAGTGGGAAAAATAAAGCTCACTAAATCATGAGCATGAATGGACACAGTTAAAAGTAAGTACATTTTAAAAGATACTTATAGACCTCTAGGGGAAACATTTTATCGAAGCATTGAAGTCAATAGGAAATGTATTCAAAAATGCACTTTTAAAAAAATGCGCACAGATTTTCTTGCAGGGGGGAAAAAAAAACCCTTTCATAGGATGCAGATAGCACAAGAAAATCAGTGGAGGGGGAGATAAGATGGTCAAGTAGAATGAGATAGGCAATTCAATTTTTAAAAGTTAAGTTGTTGCATTTATAGATCTATGAGAGTAATAAATTTCTAATTTGACAAATGCAGTACATTAATAAATCAAGAATTGACACATGCTATCGATTGTACTTCTTATGAAGATGCAAGAGAGGGATAAACAAGCATACTATTTGAGTGAAAATCCAGCCCAGAGTTATGGCAGTGCACGTAAGCCCATTGAAATCAATAGGTTCAAGCCCCCCTTAGCACCAGATTGGATTGTGACCTTTATCTTTAAATTGGACAATAAACACTCACCTTCTGGGACCTTTTATCACCATCCTGTCATTCAGGGAATATCTGGTTCAAGTTTTTTTTTTTTTTATGGCAGGTATAAAAATTTTAAAAATTATTTCCCTGGGAATAGCCATTTGTTTACAACTTTAATTTATTTTCACATAAGAAAAGGGCAATAACTCAAGTTGATTAGCCTCTTGTGTTTTTAAAAATTTGGCCCAAAACTCTGGGTGCAAAAAAAAGGAAGTTGCTGTCCTTTTACATTTGTACTGCTGGAAGCTAGTGCTTGGAAGAGAGTACAGTCTATATATCACTGCAGAGGGCTTAAATCCCCTTTGGCACCAGGTCCCATCTCATCTTGGAAGCTAATGGGTAAATCCTGGTTAGCACTTGGATGGGAGACAGTCAAGGAATACCTGATGCTGTAGGCTGTATTTTAGGGGAAGGAACTGGCAAAGCCACTGCTTGAGTATTTCCTTACCTAAGAAAACCCTATGAAATTGATGGAGTTGTCATGAGTCAACAGGTGACTTGAAGGAACAAATGCACACACACACACACACACACACACACACCCCGAGGAGGTTGACCAATCTGCAATTGTAGAGCCAGATGCAGCCTGCAGCCTAAATTGAAAAAACAGTTTCCAAGACTGTCATTTCTTTGATGAAACTCCTAGCTGGGAAGGCGAAGTGAGGGGGGAGAGAGAGAAAATCCAAGGGTGATGAGCTCAGCTACTTTTGGTTCTATTCCTGGTTTCGGCCTTCCCATTGGGGGCCATTGGTGTCCAATAGATGCAGAACCGGAAGTGTTACTTTTTTGGGACTACATTTCCTAGAATCTTTCAGCCAATGTGGAGATCAGTCATGCATACTGGAGGATTCTTCAATCACTAGAGAATGGTTGCTTACATGGGTATGGTGGGGGTGGATCTCTTTAGGTTTTCATTTAGTTGGACGAGATGCTCCATAAGCATACTTTCATGTGTAAATTTGTGAAGAATAAGTCCCTTTATTTTTAAATATGTTCTTGCAACATGAAAACAATTGCTTTAAAAACTCCTGTTGCTTCCTTTGAGAAGTAACCTAGGGGGAAAAGATATGCACCTAGTCTCTGCTTGTAGAGCTCTAACAAAGGAGCACCTTCCACCTCTCTAAGTAATTAGTTTCATATTCACATTGTTCTTTTTGTTCATACTCCTCTTTTTTAAAGTGTTAAAAAACCCATCTGACTTCACTGACTACCTCCATCACCTAAATTCCTGGTTGCTAAAACCCGGCAAGACTCTGTGCAACGGATGAAGTGGGCTTCTGTCCAGAACATAAAGCTTGGACCACTGGATGTTATGCTATTTTGGCTGCAAACACACAGACATCTATAGCCCATGCCCAGAAATTACTTTTCCCGATTTGTCTCTTGAAAATTGTACAAGGGAAAGAAGATACTAATCCCTTCCCTTGTTTTGTGGTTTTAACTTGAACCCATCTCTCCACAACTTCCTAGTTTTGCTTTTATTAAAAACAACAACAACAAAAGGGGGAAAAAATTCACAGATCTCCTGCTGTCACCTCTGGGTTTTTCCCTAAGGCAGAGACAGATATCACGGAACACAGTGAATTAGATGACTGACATTCTTTCAGACAGGACTAACCTTCTTTAAAATATTGTAAACTTTAGATAAGCCAGAATCAGGCTCCTGTATTTACAAAGGGGATTTAGCTTCACAAAACCTTATTAATTCCTCCTAAATCTCTGTGCTCCCTTTTTTAAAAATTTAATGGAAAAATGTCTGCTCTTCACCAGTTCCTCTATAGAAGATGGAAATACTGGGCATTTTCCATTTAAATGAAATTGTGAAATGCAATCCAGAGAAATAATAACATGTCTATGGTGGATCAATCTACAATAACAAGTTTTGGGGCTAGTTTAGGAGTATGGGGGGAGTTAAGAAAAAAAGACGAAGCAACACTGGAACATTATTTACAAAGTGAGCATGAATTACAATTTTCAAACCCTTGCTCTCAGCTAAGAGCAATGAGCAACACACTATGTCCCCCAAAGTCAAACGTTCAGTGAAATCAAGATTTCTCCAGAAATGAGACCTTGGATTCCCAGATAATGCTAGACTTCCCCGAAGCCCCAGTTAGTATGACCAATGATGAGGACATGGCCCTGGACTTGTGCAGCTCAAGGCACTGTTGGGCAGGGGCCACATTTGGTGGCCTTCAAGGGCAAGAGACCAACCCATGTGACATCAGGTTCACTATGCATAGGAGGGTGCTTTAAAGAGGCCTTGGAACTGCCTCTTTAGGCTCTTGACCTGGGATAGTGTGGAGAAAGGGTTTATCTTTGAGGGAGAACCTGAGGAGGTTGACTTCACTTTAAGTCCTGTGACTTGGAGAGGGGATGCCTATCTTCTAGTAGATGGTCAGACAGAGAGTAACCCAGCCCACTTGACTGTCCTCAGAGCTCAGATGGTTTGCCCAAAGGAAGGCTGAGCAGGAAGTCAGGATGCCCACTTGGAGTGGGCATTCCGTTGCCCGCAATGCCTCCAACACAAGGATACCACAATCCATGCAAGCAGAGATTCTGCTGTGCAGTCTATGTCTTCATCTCCACACTGCAGACCTATAAACAAGGGACAAGGAATAATTCTTACTGAAATGAACAGCCGAATGATTGCAGAGTGGCTTTCTAGCCCACTAAGATTTACCTTTTAAGCAGACATAGAAAGCATGCCACTGTGACAGTTTTCCCATCCGTTCAAATACAGACTGTACAATCCACAAGCAAATATTGTGCCACCAAACTCATCTTGGCACTCCCTTGGGCTTTGTCCAGGGCAACAGCTCCACTTGCTTGCCTCCAAGTCCAGCTGTGTGGGAATTTTTCCTGAGCTCTTAAAGTAGGATCGTGCCAAATTTATTCCTTTCCAGTGGAACTGCCCCCTTTTTTTCCTCTATTGCTAATGTTTAATCTAAAAGTAGAAGTGGTCAATACATTGGAGAGTTCTAAATCCACAGAGTTTTCAATTCTCAAAGCCTGGATTCTTTGTGAAATTGCTTAAACACGAATAACCCTGCAGGGACTGCAGAGGAACAGGCGCTGCTACTCATTCTGACACAGAGGAGAAATCCCTGGCTAAAGTACTGCATCTCTCATTCTGAACTATTTTTTTTTTAAATAAGGCAAGGTTTATTCATATACAGGGTATGCAATATGCAAGCAAAGGGGAAAAAAATTTTTCTCCCCCACAAAGATGAGCTGGATAGCACCTGGGTGCACCCTTTCAACTGATCAGTGGCCGGGGTAGAGCTCCCGTCTGGCCACTGCTGCAAAGGTAGGTCAATTGCATTGTGCAGGATTCTTTTTGTACAATACAGTTGTTTTTTTTCCCTATTTGTGGGTTTCACTGTTATGGAATTGATTTCCCAGTTTCTCCAACCTCTGCACCCTCACACTTCAAGCACTTATTTTCCAGGAGAACTTTTCCTCTTGGTGGCTCTGATAGTCTGTGCAGCCCTTTAAAAACCTGCTTTTGGTTGTCCTCCACCTCCTCTGCCTGCCCAGCTAAGGATGCTCACAACCTATTTCTCAGCACCACAATTCCTCTCAAGATGCCCCACACACACCTAAGGAAGAAGATAGAGGGTGGAAGTGCAGGGCTGCCATGCCAACCCACCCCCTTTCCCTTTTCCCTTTTTTTAAAAAAATTTGGGCTCTTTTTGCCTGATTGCTCCCCCCCATGCCTTGTCCCCCCTTCCACAGACACACATAAAACACTTTCTGATATTTGCAGTTCTTCCACCTTTCTGGGTTTGTCCCTTTAAACCCCAGTGAATGCAACTATACTCCAAAAGTACCTGCACTACCTTAAGTAAGGGTTATACCCACAAGAGGCATCAAACAAGATTCTGGCAAATGATTTCCAGCAAAAACAGTAAACCCCTTGAGACCATTCCTTCAAAGTCAAGTCAATTCTGACCATGAAGTTGTCTTAATCTTATCTGAAAGTAAAGGATGAGGACACTGGTAGGCTCATTTTTCACCCAGCAGTGCAAGTCAAATTGATTTCTCCGAAAATTGTACAGGGGCTACTCAAGAATTTCTCCGTTTCAAACGTAATAAAGCAAACTTGAATTATCTCTACCTTCTGAACATAACAAAACAGACCATTAACTCACTATATTTTAAATTTTGCAGGTTTTTTCCCCCTTTTGCAATGCAGTTTTTTAATGCAAGAATTGTACCAAAATTTATTTAAGTATTATATTTTGAGAAGTATACTTTGTTGTCAAAGACTTTTAAAGTGTTTGAGTGCTAGAATTCTTTGTTGATTTCATTTCATGAAGGAAAAAGTGAATGATGTCTGCAATTTTCTTTCCCCCTGGAACAAAGTATTCAAAAACTATGTGTTAAAATAAAATAAAAATTTACTGGGAAAAAAAAAACTGTGTTTTTTTTTAACTATTCACAGTATAGGGCTTACTATGTACAAAATTTGCACAATGTTTTTTGTACGGAAAATAATGTTTTCTGCACAGAAAACCATATTTCTAAGCAAAAAATTATCTGCACATGAAATAATATTTCCATGCAAAACTAGATTTTCTCACAAACATAAAAATAAAATTAAATGAAAAATTCTGTCTCCTAAATCGTAAATGCTGTTTCGTGCATAGAAAAGGCTTTAATAAAGAAAACAACCATGAACAAATAATGTGCAGAATACATCTTGAAGTGCAAGGGTTCTCATTAGTTCAGGCTTCTCATCATTCAGATTTCCTGATACACAAGAAGCATGTCTTTAACCATTTTTTCAAGTATTTCAAAATGCCTATATAAAGACAATATTTTGTGTGCCTTTTATTTTCTCCTAAAAGCTATTAAGCAACATAGAATGCAAGAAAACAGATTTAGAAATCAACACATGTGAAACTGACATGACTGGGTATGGAAAAGGAAAATATGCTTGTTAGTTTTCCCTCCCCCCCCACCCCCCCAAGAGCATCTTTTGAAAACATAATTAATGTAAGATTTTCTTATGGCATTGAGCAACCAACACACCTTCTAATTGTGAGCAGTTGGCCATTGATTTAAGCTATTAGAGGAACAGCTGGCTGGCTTCAACCAACCAAAGCTCTGACGTATTTGGGGGGTGTAAATTTGGGGAAAAGGTGGTCCCCGGCAACAAATTGGAACAAAACCCAATATCAAATTGAGCTATTTGTCTACAGTCTACAGCAATCAACTCAATCCATAACTGAGAGGTTAATGGAGCATGTTGTTCCTGCCACACCACCCCTTTTTTTGGGTTAAAAGGGGAAAGGGTTTTGTTTGTTTCGATACACAACAGCAACAGATGATGGGGACCAATTGCTTTTATGTTTATTTTCCCCCAAACCCCTGAGCGATTATAAAACCTGATGAGGAAATAAACAACACTTTTCTCTATACACTTAGGGACCAGTTGAGACTGCTTTCTTTTTTATCAAAGACCTCATTTCTTTTCATCCAGTGTCCATGTGGTGGTGCATCAAGTAAAATTTAAAGATTGATGAGACACTTTATGCCAAAAGGTGTTGGGAAGTCAAACTTTATGATACATGAGTATGCATGAGTCTCTGTGTGCTCAGTCATCCAAGATGATAGCTCTTTGTTTCTCTGATGCTATGGTGTACAGACATGGGTTTATGGGATCTGATATCCACTACCTAGAGCCAAATACAAATGTGAGCAAGAGTGGGCAGATCCAATTCTTAAGAACCCCATCAGCGTCTCAGAGCAGGTTGGGCAGAGAATCCAAATAAATACAGATAGTTAACAAAGCAGATGTGTTTCTGGATGTTACTTCTTTGACAGAAAATTTGGTACCAGAGTAAGGTTTTCTGGTAAAGTAAGGAACAAGGCTTTTGTCCCTTTAGTGATTAGGTAGAAGAGAGAATTTAGAAAGGGGTTACTTGTCATGCAACCAACCAACACATACAGGCAGACAGATGTTTATCTCTAATTTAGAGTTATGAAAGCCAGTGTGATGCAGTAGTTTGAGCACTGGATTACAATCCTCAAAGCCAGGGGTTTAATTCCCCACTTGGGAAACTGAAATCACAAGAGAGATCAAAAGAACATAGGCAATGATCAAATATCAAATATCACTATGTATACCAACTAAAATCTTACATTATTTTCCCTTTAAACCCATCAATCATAACATCCAAATATATGTATAGAAAGAATTTGCATATGAAGCTCCAAGACCACGATGCTATACAAAAGTCTGTCATAGGTAATGTAGCAAGGCAATGGACAACGCAGTACAAAAATACTATTTAGATACAATGATAGAAATATTATTTAGCTATAATGATGATGAGCGTTAATGGATGATGTGTCTGTTCCTGGGATCTACAAATGTGATGTTTTGGCCAAATTTGGTTTTTTGTCAGCCTGTTTTTTTCCTTAAATGTATGTGGCATGGGCCCTTTTTCTTATTCAGCCCCCAAAGGGCTGCTTGTAGTAGCAGGAGGTATCTAGACTATACTGAATGTCAACACTCCTCTTGAGTAAAGCAGAATTTATCCCATTTCTAGGCTCTCATGAAAGGTAATTGTCCAGCTATCTCGACAGCAAGCCTTGTATGTAAGTTCTTCCCACACATGGGCATGGATGTTATGATTGATATGTTGTTGTTAAGAATACAAAGTAAGATTTTGGTTGGTATAAATAGTAATACTAAATTGTTTTGATCCCTCCTGTGAGTAGTAGCCTTCTTAGTTCTGAGTGGATAGTCTTCCAGTTTTTCTGGTGGACAATGCCCCACTCGGTAAAAAGGGAAAACCCCCTGGGTGACCTTGGATCGTTACACACTCAGCCCCTGAAGGCCCATGCTAGGATTCCTTTTGGGTTGCCATATTTGGAAGCAACTTGAAGGAACACAGCAACAACAGTTTAGAAGTATAGGGCAGGGAAAGGGTTATTTTCCAACTTTCACAGGGTATGTTATATGGTATATCTTGGACATACAATATATAATAGGGTGGGGAATCCTTGGTTTCCAGATCCAAACAGCTACAAGAGACATCAGCCCTAGCTGACACAGGCCTTTTCCTCATGGGGTTTTTTAAAAGGTGCAGAGCGTCCTCCAAAGAGGACGTCTACACCTGGGAGAGACTTTGGGGCCCAAATACTTTTTGTAGTTCTGGACCTCAGCCCAAATCCAAACGACCCATAGTGGTCATTCAGTGTGCTTTTGAAAGACAGCTTAAAACAGGTCTTTGAAAAGCCAAGCCAAGCCACTCTGTGGCCGCACTTTGCAATTTTTAGGCTCGCACCAGTGCAAGCCTCAGATCTGCCGGGGGGGGGCTTTTGGGTGGCGAACTTCACCGGTAGGTGGAGAGCCTGACCATTTTCATCCCTGAAGCAGTGTGGAGCGGCGGCCACGGACTGCTCCCCGGGCCAGCCTGGACCCGCGCATGGAGCACACAGGTCCGGTGAGTCCGGCACGGGGGAATTTCCCCCCGCCCCTTCGGAAAAGGCCATAGTCAATGGTAGAAATGATGTTAGGGTTCCCGCACAACAACCTCCAGAGGATTGCAGGATTCTCATCTTTCTTATACTGACTATATCTTGAGGGGCCTCCAGTGGAACAATCCAGTTTCCTCTCTCATGATTGTGCTGGGTAGTTCAGCCCCACTGGATGCATCTCTGGATTTGTTCTTTTTCTACTCACACGGGAAGGAGCATCAGGATGCTTTGTCTTGCCAGGTGCTGTTCCTAATAAGAATCAAGCTATTCATCTTCCTACCTGTCTCTGCCAAACGCTGACCTGAGAGCAGAACTTACTGAAGCATGAAAGCCAGAGTAATGCCCTGCTCCCATAACCCGCAGACAGAGAAAAAAATCACTGTATAGAACATACTCATACTAAGACTCTGTACATCATATTGTCCCATTCCACTCCCCCACATCTTTGCTGGTCTCTGCTGTGCAAATACATCAAATGCTTTCTTATATAAATGAACTTGAAAATGCTTAATTTCAGAGCAGTTCTGGCCATACAGAACAGTGGTGATTCAAAGGAAATTCAACAGCTACTTGTTATCTGGATAGATTAGCATTTCAAGGAGGGGAAGGAAACATTAGGTCCCCCCAGATGTTTGGAGACTGCAACTGCCATCAGCCTTAGCATACCCAATAGTGCAAAGTGATGCAAAGTTTTGGCTATTTCATCCTGGCATGCAAGGACATATCATTACAGTATTTTTCTTCCTACTGTATGAAAGACAAAAAATAAAAATAAAATAAAATAAAAAATCCTGCACAGACTTCCTGTCTCCTGAACAGAAAACCCAATTTCCTCAACAGAAAACACATTTTCTAACAAAGTTGGCTTTTGGACAAAGTAGCTGCATGTTTCCCTATGCAGAAAAATCCCCTTGAAAGAATTCAGGATTTTCAGATATTGGGAAAAAAAACTCTAAAGCCCTTGCTGCTAGGTTATTCTTCCAAGCTGGGCTTCCTGACTGTCAAGAAACTTTAGTTTAACCTGGAAATGAATAACAAAGAGCATTCTTTCCATCTCTAGTCAGTATAGACAATGTTTTGGTAGGTGAATCCATTTTCATATATTCTATGTATTTGCACAATTTTAATAAGACATGTCAGAAAACCCCAAAAAGAAAGATAAATTAAGGATTGTACCTCAAAAAACCAAGCATATAGTTCTGGCAATCCATTTGCTGTAAAACATTTCTACGGTAATTATAGTAAAAACTGGGTTTCTGTACGTGGAGGAATGGAGGTTTATGCACCAATCCAAGCTCTGTAGCTTATCACAAACTGTTTTTGAATCTTGCCCAGTTTCAAAAACTGTTTGCTGAGTGGGTGTTGGTGGGTCAGTGGGTAATTTGACTGAAAAACACGAGCCATAGCCTTTTACACAGGTGCAACTAACTGGGAGGGGTGGCTTTTCTTTTGAGGAGAGGCACA